>JAUZNK010004052.1:0-10603 GCA_035046665.1 Euphysa ruthae | reverse complement strand
TATATACTTAGGTTTTTAATGGGCCAGCCAGGAATTTTTGAAAAATATTTATCTGTTGCAGAGATAAAACATCTCAAACTTGCGATGTGCGATTGAACGATTTGAGGCAATTTCTTTAAAAATGAGAGGTAAAACACGTAACGTTTTAAGTACATTTATGAACGCCTTCTTTTTTTCTTTGCTTTTTGAAAGCTCTTCTCCTTTGATGAGACAATTATTGAAATTTCGTATTGGATGAGGGTAGAAAATCTGCATCATCACAAAAGATACGTTTTAAAGTAAAATATTTTAAATGTTAACAGATTACCTCATTAAATGTTAATGGAAAAGTTTGCTCATGGAGAAATTTGACCTTCAATAAGGAATAGGGCTAAAATAGTTTTCTTTATAGCAAATTCTGAATGCATCGTT
Organism: Euphysa ruthae; assembly: GCA_035046665.1. Classification (NCBI taxonomy): domain Eukaryota; kingdom Metazoa; phylum Cnidaria; class Hydrozoa; order Anthoathecata; family Corymorphidae; genus Euphysa; species Euphysa ruthae. Next base: position 10,192 of record JAUZNK010004052.1, on the reverse strand, counting down.
TATAACTGATCTTCACACCAATTTTATGAAATGATTCCGTTCAGAACCTTCCAGAAATATTTCATATTATACCTCTATATCATTTTAAGTAATTAATTAATTTTCTACACATGAAGGAAATATAAAATGCCGCTTAAGTGCATTCACTGTTAGTTAAAATTGCATGTAATACCCTTGTTTTTATAAAGATATATTCCTCTACTATTAAATTGTAAGCAAAATTTAAAAGAAAAAATGACGTAGAAGTCTTCACGAGAAATGCAAACGATGTAAATGAAACTTACATTGTTTTTAAAATAAAGTACTGCTAAATATTCAATAATTGCAACGACCAGCAATACGACGTTCCCCAGCAAAAACACTTGTAACGAGGTTGTATATGAAACGTGAACTGTCTTCTCTGTCACACTTTGCAGAATAAACGTATTTGTTAGAAAGGTTGTTACAATCAGCCCGATTCGCGCAGGCACTGCGCTGTCAGGTACCCAGTAAGAAGCCAAGTTGAATATCATTAGCAGGATGGAAGGAATATACACTCTGTAGAGGAAGTATATAAATGTTCTTTTCACCTCGATGAACATACGCAGTGTATCGTATGGTGTTTGGGTTCCTAATTAAATATGATTTAATATTGATTTTTTGTCAAATAGATAAGGTAAGATCTATAAGACAGGAAAGATTTTTTCTCTGTAAAGTATCTTATCAATTTTTACTTGTGAAATCAACAGTAATTTACGTTACTTGTTATTTATATTAGCTAAAGTATAGCCGATAAAGATGGCTAAAATACAAGACTTATATATATATAAGTTTATGCAAAGTTCGATGCACTTTTCCGAAAAACCTACCTCCTATTGCATAAAATATTTTCCTTTTATCAACTTGTATCCGTTCAACTGTGTATCCAGCTACATTTAACTCCTTGTCAGCTGGTAACGTAAATGGAATTTCGTACCAATCTAGTTTCATCTCAGAGCTTTCAAATGTAACTAAAAAAGGGATAAATTTAGTGTTAACTACTGCGTCTCCTCTGATAAGGTCGAAATGTACTTCTTCCTCAAATTTTTCATAGTTTAAATAAGCCCATTAAATTTTACCTTAAAAATATACTCAAAGCTAATCTTAGAACATGTAAGATCTGATCAAAATTTTTTTCTCATTTTTTATCTAATTTCAATGTTTGGGCTCCTTATGTCATCATGATGTGTCAACCTTTATATTGCGTAACGTCAGGCCAATAATATTTAATTGGTTGTATTTGAAAAATAAAATCATTTTATTAAGATAAAATATAACAACCACGGTTGACAAAAATAATTCAACTCCACAAAATCGACACTTTGATTTTCTTAGATTTTCTTAATAATTGAACAAAAATTTAAATAAAATGATTTAAAAGAAGTCCGAAGCTTATTAATAGACTTTTAAAATTTGTCAAATGTATAATTTTTGTGCGACTATTTTTCATTTTCTGACAGTTTTTCAGCTTTTATTAACCATTTGACAAAATAAGCAAAAATCTAAATAAAAGAGAAAGGCGCTACACTTTGCTATGATTGTTCTTATAGCTAGGTAAAATTCAGTTATTTTCAATGCCTAACCATTCAACCCCTTTATTGGGTGCCTGGAGATACCTCAAGATGAATTCGAATTTTTAATTTTTAGGATTCCAGCAAAAAAATCTGTGGGTAAAATCTCCACTTCTAAGGATATTTTCTCCTTTTCCATATTGGTAGTGATGGATTAATGTTTTAAGAATCACAAATTTAAAAAATACTTAAACAATGGGGATTAGTATGCAAAATAATGCTGTTGTAACAGAAAAAATTCGGGTTTGAAGATTTTTGAATTAAATTTTTTTGTAATTAAGAAAGTTTAATTATCCTCACCTCAACCTTTGGGGAAATATTTTTGGGTGAGGTTAACGTTTATTGTCATATAAATATCCTGTAGAATTAGTTAATAAATGTTAACAGATAACGTTCAGTATGGCGGGGTGAATGTGAATAATTTGAAAGAAGTTTGTTTCATTTATTCGTTCCAAATAGTTTAAAAATTTGAGGCAAATCTACATTTTTCGTGGCAAACTGCCATTATAAACTGCTTGCAGGTTACCAAAGTCATTGATTCTTCAATGCCCTAAAATAATATTGCTTGTGAAAGGCTCTTTCTATTGGTCCGTGCGCAAAACAAGGAGAATATACATTAATTCCAACTTAGTCTATTGTTTTTCCTTGTGATTTTTTTATTTTCGCTCAACACTATAACATTATCGGGAACTGGGTTCTATTCATCTCGAAATACAGGCTACTATGGAATGGCATAAACAATATCCGGGAAAGGTAATGATTGATGTCTTCATAGAAACCAGTTAAAATTTCGAATTCCAAAAGATGACCAAAAAAATTTCTCAAAATTACGCAAGTTCAATTGGTTCCAGTTCTAGACCCTGAGATTTTAAAAGCATCGCAATAAAACTTGATTTCAGTCTAAGATGATTTAGAAAAACATCGGTTCAATTATTCTTGTATAAAACCTCCATTGGATAGTATTCTGGTATACTATTTTCAGCTAACTTTTCAAGAAAAAAAATAATGTAAAAGTCTCTCCCGTGATGACTTTTAAGATTTTTTTTCATTTCATTGGTAGTAGAAGAGTTACTCGCTGACGTTAACATCACCTTGGATGCAATTACCCCTTCAAAAAGGCACTTTGAGTATACTTTTTCTTCGAAAGAATTGTCCGAAACGCGAAGTTTTAGTATTCCAACACAATCTTTAAAAGATGAAGATTTTTTTTTTTTTTGTGTTTAAATACTCGCTATTCGGGTTAGTTCTTAGAACTAAAAAATTTTTTACGAACTTTTTTTAGTCTGTTTCTTTTTGGTCAGATGGAAAAGTTTACAGAAATTCAATAGTTTTGAAAAAATAACACAGTGGCTGCAAGTAGTTTCCTCACCACAATGAATGAATATGAGCAGAATTTGATGCATATGCAAAACAAAAACAAAGACGCGTATATCCTACGACAATGATTTAATGCATGTATGTCTTTGCTTATTGTGAAGACGTAGCAAGAATCGCCGGCATTAAAACCATGCAAGAGATGAGCCTGCCAAAAAGTTTCAAACTTAACACAGATAACTTTGTGCAAATCAAAGGAAAAAAGATTTCACACCTGGAAAACGTAACAAAAATACTCTTAGGTAATAATTTTTTTAACATGTTTAATATTTTTATTTTATTGTTTATTTTTTTTTTTCAAAATTCTATTTATGTACAACTAACTAAATTTATTTTAAACGCTGAGCACTGTGTCACAGTGAGTTAAAAGCAAACTACGAAGTTTATTTGAAAATAGTTGTCTTAGCCAGAGACAACTTCTCTTATTTGTAATAAACAACCTGTTAAATTGGGAAGTTAATAAATATTTGAGCAACGGTAAGACATAAATCAAACGAGGAGAATCTGTGTATCCTACAGTAAGATTCAAGTGCTGCCAAATGTCTTCGTTTCACTTGTTTCTCTATTTTGACATGACCTTGGTCGGCAGTTGCCTTGTTAATAGCCAGAAAACATTCAAAGTGTCCTCTGCGTACATGTTCCGTATGTTAATTTGCAAATCGTGCACTTTGACATGATTCCACAGTTATATGGCAGTTACATTTTTTTTTACACAAAACTGAGTTATACTGTAAAAAATGTCCATTGCTCAAAAAAGTTTTTTGTTTCAGAGGAAGATCAGTCGTAAATAAAATTCGATAACATGGATTTTTATAATTCATGTTTTTGATACCTTTTGATTACGAAATTTACTCTTAAATTTTTTTTTAAAAGCTTGGATGTAAGATAAGGAGCAGAAAAGGTCTGAAAAGCTCTAAGATAAATTACGGCTATTTAACATCGGTAGTTATTTTATTTTAAAAATTTTCAACATGAAAAGAAACGATTGCCATGGCATCCTGGTAGTGCATCTGATAGCAGAAGGCTGAAACTTTTTATGTCAATGTATTATTTAGGTTAGTTTATGTTAAAATATCATTTATACTAAAATAATTTTTATATTAAAAAAAAAAATGTTTATATTAATTAATAATTAAACTTTTTAAAAATAGAAGGGCAAGATATGATTTTTTTTTTCTGGACAGGTGTGGATATTTAATCCCAACACAATATAAATACAACGTTGACATCCGGTGGGATCGGTCTTGCCTCATGGGGAGAAAGACCTTTTCAACATTGGATGACAATCTTCCTAAAGATGGTTTCTCGATAAAAATATCGGTTAGCAAACCAATGATTGTTTCAAGAGGTAGGTAGAATATACCACCCGGTCTTGTACTTATTTGCCTATTGATGTGGATGTAGTAGAGCCTGCATTACCATACCTGCTCTAAGGTGATGTATACCATCAATATCTCATGTTCCTAGTTTATGCCCATGTTCAATATGTTTCATATTGTCCCCTGATGTGGATGTTCTGTTAAAAAAAGGAAAAGTATTTTATAAACAGGGTTCACAAGAGCTCCCTAAGAACAATGTACAGTAACTATGCTCTTGATCTTGATGGATTGTTAATTATTGGCAGCAGTTTTAGTGCGCACACAATGCATTTGTAGTTTCTGATTGCTAAAATTTATAAGTCAATCGAACATATGAAATTAATCCAAGATATCTTCTCTTTGAAATGTGTGCCGTATGACCTTAGAAGTACCTTTGTATAAAATCTTCCTGTCGCTCTTTCTACTACCTACGGAGCAAACTCATCCCAGTTTAAGGGCAGCCTTATTTAGAACATACTCAAAAATTTTATAAAAACTTCTCCCTCTTTGCAAATTTTTAAACGTTTATGGTTTTTTTTCCCTGAGAGTCTCGGTCTTTGTTGGATTATATCATTATACACGAATATTTTATAATAATTTTATATAATAGACAGGGAAATTTTCGCAACAATCTAAAAAATAGCCTAACTGATTTTTTTTTTGTTTTGTTTTAAACGTGATACTAGGCTGTGTCTTTGGTCAATTGTTTTGAAATTCCAATATCTTTTAAAAACTTTAGTTTTGGTATATCTTTTTTGTACTTTTTTGAGAACTTTGACTTTCCCTACACCGTACATACAACTTGAATTGTCACAACCAGTGATAGCGTGGATATGTGGAAGACATAAACAAACCTCGTCACCCAAATGATCGACAATTTTCCTGTGTATATCTTCATGAACCAGTCTCTGATTGGTTTCAGTTTAGTATATGCGTAAACCATTAAAAAAAAAATCATCCGTATCTTTGGATACAACAACAACATTAGCATCTAACAAACGTGCATGAAATACGAGTCTGGTATCGCGATTGAAATTAAATAAAATTTCCAATTCAGTGGAAGAAAACTTCCATGTATCATATACATCGTTTATAATGACAGGTATTCTAAATTATTGATCTTTATTCTTGATCCAGTAAGTAGCCATAAGTTTGAGTAGATCGGTTTTGTTTTCATTTTGGTGAAATAAGTTGCTCTAATCTGTGCTTTGTACTGTGCATTGATCCAAACTTCATAGCTCTACTCTATTATACGATGTACCTATTTTCACCATTGTTTCTCCTTTAACACTGCTATTTAGATATACGCCATTAATCACATCGAGCGAAATTGGTTGACAATCTATCGAGGGAGTAACTATTTTGAATAAATTTTCCATGAAGGAATTGTTAGTTGCCTTAGGTTTAATCACTCATGTCATTCCATCATTGATCCATCGAGCGGATCGAGAGTTTTCTGATTGAGTTGCACCTGCTTCTTCATTGATTTGATTTCGAAGTAAAGAATTTTAATTTTGTCTAAGATGTCCATCTAATGTAGCGATACTCAGTGGAAGGGGAGTAATCGGATGTTTAGATGGCACTTCAAGGTTAAAATTTTTACTTAGGTGCAATCCGAATGCTTTTCGATATTGCTTAAGAGCTGTGACAATCTTGTTAGGCAATTTTTTAAATTTTTTTCCCTTTAGATATTATGTTTTTGCAAATAGGGTCGAAAACATCTTTAGAACCATTAAGAAGTCATTCACTAATTAGCTCGAGATACTTTTCTTCACCAAGTTTATCTGCTCCGATTAACACAGCAATGATGGTCGAATTCAAGTTTTTTGTCCGTTGAAATCTCCTTTACGTTTCCAGTTCAAAGCAGATCAAAGCGATATTCCTTTATTTTCCCTTCTAAACTTTCACATGGTTACGATGTATAGATTTTGCGCTATCTCCAAGCTCTTCGTGTACACTTGAAGTTGGTTGTTTTAATTTTTTAGCAAATATTTTACTCATTCTAGCATGTGTTTACCGCTTATTCATTTGTGCTAATTCTAGATCTGCGACGCCCTGCTTGACGTTTTGTTTTCTCAGGCGTCTGTAATAAGGTACTAGAGAATTTTTTTCCAGAAAAACTACCACCAAACCCTCTTTTCCTTTGACCGTCATTTGCTTTAGAATCATTTCTTTCTATATCTTTGAGACGGATGGTTTGAAACGAAAGGTCCCTAGAGTAGTTTATATGATCAAAAGCAAAGCATAGTCTCAGAATTTCTCTTTCAACTGGTAAATGTAAGTCGAAATCTTCTTCTCTAACTGCTGAAACAATTGCTAACAGAGATGATATATCGTTTAAATATATTATTGTAATCTGTGCTCCTGTTCCTATTCGTTTGTCACACATTTCATCTATCAAAAGAAGTATACGCAGAAGAGTTAATTAAATCGCCGAGATGTTTTGTAGTTGGATTCAGTTTCAAGCTTACTAAAAGGTCATTTTAGGTTTTCGAATCAATCAGTAAACTTTTCGACACCTAATTGCACTAAATAAAAAAACTTTCCTTCAGGACTCTCATGTTTCTATATTAGTGTCGTTCTTCAATAGTTTGATCTACCGAACCATTTGCTATTATGCCTGCATCAACAAACCTTTTACTATACCCATGCAAGCATGCCTTTTTTAGGCAATTTTTTTGACAAACTCTTATCTGATGGAAACTTCCCATTAGAGCAACAATATTTCTGTACATTTCTGGATATTTCTAAAATATATGCGTTAATTTAGCGTACACTTGTTCGCCTGCGTGAACAAAGATATTTTCAACCTCCAACTCATTCATCATATCCAATAAATCATCTGGAAACTTCTTACATATTGGATATTAAGGAGGTTTGGGAGCTATAGGCAAGTACTTTAATATAGACTTCTGAAAGGAAGTAGGCGAAACTGTTGAAGCAGGCCCATGACCCTACTAGTGTATTGTCACTTACTTCTACTGGCAACCCATCCCCTATTGCCTAGATGATCTTTATAGAGTGGTGGAGATTTTCTAGACCCAATTTGAATTCTGACGCTTCGTCAGTTTCGGTATCTGAACTCTCTTCACCGATCTCAATACTACGAGGTACATATTCTTCTCCAAAAAATTAATTGATTACAAAAACAAAAAGGTTTTTTAAGTAATTTGATAAATGTGTAGTGAAAACGTCTCGCATAAAAGAACCTGTTAATATTAATATTAATTCATATTTTATTTATATTTATTTATTATTTGTAATTTTTATATATTCAAATTGATTTCTCACAATGGAAGTTTTTTTTTTATAAGAAACCAGTCTATAAGAAACCTTATGCTGTAAAAAGTTTGTAATAGATTGTTTTTAGCACGTATGAAAGTATTAGTGATTTTTAAACAACTCTTCTAATAAAAGTGCGAAATTTTCACAAAATACAATTTTTGAAGTTTCCAAGGTGGAGATGGTATGACTTGAAAAGTAAGGAGGCGTGGGGGGGGGGGGGGGTGTACCTCAAAATCGCACTAAAGCAGACATGGGTGGAAGGGGCTAAAATTTAAGAATTTAGGGCGTACTTACTTTTTGAATGATCCCTTGAGAACTTATTAGGCAGGCTGAAATTTCCGATACAGGTATGAATTTTCGGAAAAACAATAAAACTACAACTAAAACTTCGGGAAACCAGTAAAACTACAAAAATGCACTGCATACTATACCGTATGTAATATGTTCTTTAAAAAGGAAAATAACAAAAACTAATAATAATTAACAGGACGATGAAATTTTATCAGACATGAATTGGAATTCGATCGAGCGTTCACGTTCAAATTCTAATCCTGCTAGTAATGTTAAAAAGGTTAGATATCTCAAGAAACGTTTCAGGTTTAAAATGGACTAAATAAGGAGCACCTGAGGCTCAAATTCTCAAAATTCTAAGAAACCCCCGGCTGAAACCATTGCTTAGATTTCTTATAAAAAAAAACGTGTATAGTATACGTGTCTTGTAGATTTCGATAATTCCGTAATATCGCACAGTGCAACATAATAAATTAACCTAAAGACTAATAAATTTAAATAGAAAATATAAACTTTACCCATATGATTAGTTATCGAAGCCCTGTGATTGTTTTGTAGAAGTATATCAACACATTAAGCCATGCAATATAGCTTATACAGTTAGTATGTGGATGTTCATGCCAACTGCCATGTTCTTAACAGATTTTTCTTTTATTATTAATGTTTCCCAATCTGCTGATAAAAACCAAACTTTTGTTGCACACTGATGTGATGAAGTAACATTCTATCCTTTTTTATTCAATTTATAACGAGCGGTAGTAGTTGCATGTATAGCATTTTAAATATCAGGTATTGGACCATTATTGTTCAAAAGTTCCTGTGAGTCTTCAGGGTCTTAAAGCCTTTAAAGCGGTTTTTTCTATAATCTTCCGTCGTACCATTGTCCCAAATGCTCGCACTAGGTCAAAATCATTTAAACCAGAACTTTGTAATTTCGCTGCGGAATATTCACATGAATTAATTTCGCAGTTATAAACGACAACGTAACGACTAGCTGGGTATATTCTAGCTTATCGGCAAAGTGCTTAATAAGTTTACGTTTCAACTCACAAGTGTTTGAGACAACTGATTCTATACCCTGTTCTATATAAATGGCTCCAAATCGTTTAATAAATCGTTTAATAGAAATGCTGATTTTTGTTACAACATCTGACGCTCAACTTTCGTTAAAAACTCCTTAAAAACATTTTCGGTAATAAATGTGTTTTCGCTATTCCTTAATCATTGTCAAGTTGAATTAACTGAAAATTTTAAGCAACAAGACTAATGATATAATACATCAGCTGCATAAATATCATGTGCTCCTCCAGCTATATCTAACCGTAACCGTTGAGCAGCCCGAGAAAATCTGTGTTCGATATATTTCTCATAATAAAGGAATCTTTCAGAGAGTCTTCGTTCAGCTCTTTCATCGGAACAGCGAGATTACCCACGTAAACAAATTAAATATTTATGAATAATTTTGCATTGCAAAACAATAGTATAACGCTCATGAAAAATCAGAAGAAGTTATTTTACGGAAATTGCAGTCAAATCTTTCAAGTGTGAAATTCCTAAAAAAAATAATTTACATTTAAAAAAATAATTCCCAAGGTCCTAGCATATAACATCGTTGTTTAAATTACCGGTCTTCTCAAACAAACTTAACTGAAATTAAAGAAGTAAAATTAATTACCTGTGTTAAACATGTTTTCATTGCAATAGTGAATTTCATCACAAATAAAGCACATCTGTTTACTTTTCAAACGAGATGCACTAGATCGAGATGTGTCATTGGCTGGTAATTTATCCACTTTCATATCACATACAATTTTATCTGTATCTTCTTCTTCTACAAGACCATATTTCTTAATATAATTATAAATTTTCGTCCTTAATTTAATTCTACAGTTATTGTGAACTATTCCAAATGCATCATCGATGTATTTTATTTTACCGTGCAACTTTGTATAAAGGTGTTTATCATCTGTTTATTCCATTAACTTATTTATTCATTATTTTACACGGGTTTTTTAGTCAAACTTTCTGTTAACTATATAAACCCATACTTAATTACATTTTAACATATAAGCATAACCTTTTTTTTTTAATAATAAAACATTTTATGTAATATAATATAATATATAATGTATTATTTTATATAATATATATGATGATTAATCAAATACACCCAACACATCGTATATACTTTTTGCATAACTTACATGGTCAATTTTGAGGAGCTCATCTCTTAATTCTCATTTTAAACTCATTTAGTGATTTTCTATGTTTAATGTTACTGGGTCCATATTAAAG
>JAUZNK010004051.1:0-10603 GCA_035046665.1 Euphysa ruthae | reverse complement strand
ATAGATATATAAATATATATATTAATAATGTTTAATTATTTATATACATATATATATATGTTTAATTTTTTTTATATTTAGTTGGTTTCACGGGCCTATAACTAGAGGCAATGCTGAAGATTTATTAAGGGCTATGCCAGACTGTAGTTACCTGATAAGAGATAGCGAAAGTTCTAAACAGAATTATTCTTTATCACTGAGGTAATTTATATTGTCTAATAAATTAATACTACTATTATTACTACTTATTATTTATATTATTACTATAGTTTTTATAAATTGTTCTTTATAATATTATGAGAAATAATATTCTGTGAATAGTATGTACATCTACAGCACTTTATTTGATATTTATGAAAAAACACCTTTTTTAGATTAAAAACATGAAATTTTCTGCCTTCTTTTAAATTTTTTTATAGATGAGCATTTATCTAAATATTTATAATTTGACGGGAAGCCATGTTTTTTACTTATTACTTATTCTATTACTTATTCAAGTTACTGAGTTAACAATTGAAAACATAATTCGAGAAAATAATTTGGCTCTACAGTGTTTCTATTCCAAATTTTTTTTTACGATCGTGTCCTTAAAATCGGAACTTGATGGAAGGGTGTTCATATTTTTTGATTAAGTAATACGGTGTATTCTATTTCATTCTGTTTCAAGAGCCTTCATGATATTGCTATGTTAGAAACTCATTTCATATCTAATTGTTTTTTAGGAACAAAGGTGAAACAATGCATCTAAAAATTTCTTGCCAAAACAAGAGATATATTCTAGGTATGAATAGCAGACCTTATGATACCATACCAGAGATGATCCATAACTATTCTATGAATAAACTGAACATTCGAGGCGCCGAACACGTTAAATTGACGTATCCAGTCTTGCAAGAAGCTGTATATTTTACAGTGGAACCTGGGTCTTAAATAATAAAAAAAATTTGTATTTAATATTTTATGTAATTAAAAAATGGTGTTTTTTTTTTAATATTGTCTTTTACTGAAAAATAAATTTATAGATTGTGAGAGATGTTAAATATACACCATAATAAGGTGTCAGTTACATAATTGTTTGATGATTATCAAACAAACATGCGAATCAATAATATAGTTTGTTTTATGACACGTCAACCGTTGTTATATATGTAACGTTTGTTATTATTATTTTTTTGTAGCATATTGAGATAATGGATTTGAAATTTTGTAGAAAGTTCTTTCTTGTAAAATTGTTTTGGTACGTTTGTTTTGTTTGTACTAGTAATGGTGGTGATGTCATATATTCTTTTTTCCACTTGATTAAGTAGCTTGCCTGAATTTTTAATAGGAGTTTCTGGTATAGCCAAAATGCCAAAAACACTCTTATGATATTTATTCTTTGGATTTCAATTTTTGTGTTTTAAGTTCTTTCTTATCTTTGATTTTGACGTTGAGAGTGAGCCATCAAAGGGACAGATTATTGGGCTACATTTATTTATTCAGTATTTATTTTTTTTTTTTTGATTTTAAGAAACTTACAAAATTTTTCAAAAAAAAAAAGAAGGATTTTTGGGCTGTTTTTTATTGAGAGATGGTGCTATTCCAATTCTTAGACGTATAGTTATTGAGATCACTCCCTTGGTAATACCAAAGAAAAAATATCGTAGCGTTAATAGATTTATGATTTTAAATATTTACCTTTTTAATATACTTTCTGACTAATAGTAATTCACGCAAACAAACATCGCATTTTTGTAAGGAAGTAAAATCAAATGAAATCTTATTTTGTTTTAAACTCTAAGTGATTGTAAATAAGATCTAAAGCCATGAAATAGATTGCATTAGAATACCTATTATTTAGATATTTTTTTAGGATTTTAGGATTTCTATTACTAACTTCTGGGCGAAGTCCTTACCAAACTTCAAACTTTTATCAGCATAGTGCTAGAAGTAGGGTGGTATATAAATGTTAATGCCAGTAAGGACTTAGCAATTTGATATAAGAATTTTACCACGCTCTCCATCTGTGACATTTCTCCTCGCGCAATATTTCCAACAATTAGTATTTGTAGTAGAATAAGCTTATTATTTTTAGCTCTGAAAGTTCAATTTTCAGGTTTTATTTTGGTCTATCTAAAGCACTTAAAAAAATGTGTGTAGTGGAATTTGTTGATTTTAGTGCATGTAAACGTTTGTCAAGATAGTCACAGTAGATTTCTTAGTAACAGGTACATTTATTTATCCTCCTACAGATTTGTGGTTTAGTGCGACATTTTAAACATTTTACTGGAGCCAAGAAAAAAAAAGGCATAGAAATATATTTTGATTTTTCAATTCAGTCATTTTAGTATAGATAAATAATATTTATTATTTAATGGATTTAATTAATAGATAGATGATAAAAGTGCAAATAAACAAGTATTTTCTATCCTAGTAAAATCTGTATAAACTCTATTTTTTTTTTTTACTACGCCTGAAGGCAGAAACAGGTTGTCTCCCAAAAAACGTAACCAAAATGAATATTTAGTTCATGACATTTTAAAATTATCCTCCTAAAAAGGTATGTTTCTGTGACTTGCCCATGTCAGTAAGCTTTCTAAGTTAGGTATGAACTATTTTATGCGTTGAATCTATATTTTTTTATATTTTTGTTTTTATAACAATAGATTATTTTTTAAAGGAATTTTTATTCATTTATTTTTTGTTTGTTTATAATACTGTTAATACATTTTTTTTTTTGTCATTTTTATTATTTAAATTGCGTTATAGATTTATTTTTAGAATTTATCTCAACATTGCAAAGAGTAGAATAAACAAAATTCTCAACTCAGTTTGCTCATGAGTTAAAATTTGAGCACACAAGTTTCATGAGAAACCTGTGTGCTCAAATGGGTATCTTTAGTCATAGTAAAATTTGTTCCAATTTTTTCTCTCACAAAGTATTTATGCTGTCCAAAATTACATTGGCTAAATGATCTGATTTTCACTTCTTGTTGCATTTTTACGTGAGCATTAAAGGAAAGGGAACACAAATTTATTAAACGTTTGTTTTGTAAAAGCTAAGTGCAGAGCTGACAATTTGATTTATTTTTTGATAGGACTCCAAGTCCTAATAAATGACTGTTCATGTAAATATTTAATTGATTGTGGAGCAGTTTTATTGGATAAAAATAATATTATAATTAATACAAATAATAACAGATTAAAAAATGATAAGGTGATTTAGTGGCAAAAACTTAAATAAATTATAGCATAGTACTGTGAAATGGTTCATTGTGGTTAAAAGATAAGTTATTGCTATTAAATAGATTTATTTAAAATTTTATTTTTAGGCGCTTGGTTTATGTTATCAGTGATGTAAGATATTTAAGAATTGGTAATTGTAAAAAAAAAAAAAATCCTTATATATTATCCACTTTATCATAAAAATAATAAATTCTATTGCAAATTAAGTTTGTCTTGTTATCGTTTGTATCTTGTTTCCTTGTATTTTATTTCGGCTATTCAACTTAAGATTAAAGTTGAAGTTCTGCTTAAGAAGAGAAGAAACGATGAAATTTTATGGGTTTTGTGAAGAAAAAAAATAGTTGGGTAAAGTTTTCATAAGGACATGGTGTTGTATAGCAGATTTTCTCAGATAGTTCCTCAAAATCTTTTAGTTTCAGGTTTTAACAAAAACATCTAATAAAATTTGTTCTTAAATTTTTTGTAAAGGAGGTAGGTCCAAAGATTTGGGCGTCCGTCTTTGTTTTTTGTTATTGCATAGGTCTAGGAAAAAATCGAGAAAAATTTATCTGGATCAAAACAGAAAGCATGTTTTAAAAAAAATTTATAATTTTGCAAAATTTTGTTTCAAAAAATTTTTATGAACCCCTTACTCTTACTAAAAAACTTTTTTTTTAGTAAGAGTCCTAATATATGGTCATTTTAGGCCTATAACAACATTTTCTCAGAGTCCTTGCTTTTGTATAAAAACATTCCTACTTTATTTGTTAATAAATTTTACATGCAAATTAAATTAAGGCTTTTGCTAATTGCTATACGATTTTGGGAAGAGTTGTTGACTTGGTTCATTTGTGTTGGCTAGTAAATACACCTAGAAAAATAATAAAAATTCTGGAATGCTTCTCGGAAAACTCTAGAATTTTTTATAAATAATTCAGTGGCCTTGGGTATGTTATTTTTCCAGAAAATTTGGGTATTTCAGCTATTACAAAAATAGTTTTGAAATGAAATTCAAAAATAGACCTTGAATTTTCATTTTGGATATTTTTAGGACAATTTTAGTTAATCAATAACTTTAAAATTTAGAAATATTAATACTGGACAAGTAAACAAAACTGCACTCTCATTAACAGCAGCTATTTTGTTTGAGGCTCAAAATTATTTTAAAGCAGAATATTTTAACCAGATGATGAGTGCTTCATGTGTGTTTAAGGATTATGATAATTAACATTTTGGTGTAATTTTAGTATAGTTATGGCAGGACTTAGTGCATATCGAGATCAGAAGTTTAAAGGTACGCGAGCAGAGCTCGAAGAAAAACTTGAAACAAGCACAACGTTATATATTGGAAATCTATCATTTTACACATCTGAAGAACAAATTTACGAACTTTTTAGTAAAGCTGGAGACATTAAACGTATTGTAATGGGACTTGATAGACAAAAAAAGACACCTTGTGGTTTTTGTTTTGTTGAATATTATTTCCGAGACGGTGCTGAAAATTCACTTAGATATATTAACGGGACACGTTTAGATGACCGTATTGTTCGTGGTGATTGGGATGGAGGATTTGAAGAAGGTAGACAATATGGCAGAGGGAGAAGCGGTGGTCAAGTTCGAGATGAATATCGGAGCGATTATGATGCTGGAAGAGGAGGTTATGGAAAACTTGCACAGGAACGTAATAAAGCCGATGATAGCTTTGATGCAGAAAGTTACATGGAAACAGCCCGTTAGTCTGACTTGTATTTTACAGAATAAGATGTGGAAGACAAAGAGAAAATGTGGTAAAATGAAATCAATTTTTTAGGGACTTGCATTGAGAAATCCATGCAGTTTTGCCTTATCAATAAGGCATAATATATTTAATTTATAACATTTATTTTTATTTTCTGAAGTTTGAAAATATCAATATTAATTTTGGATACTTGTTTGCACCACTCTCACACTGTGTAAATTTACCGTTTGAAATGGGTTTGGCGATGCAAAGGTTATCAAGTCATAGATTGGCCCTGTATAAGTGGTAGTCT
This sequence comes from Euphysa ruthae, assembly GCA_035046665.1. NCBI lineage: Eukaryota > Metazoa > Cnidaria > Hydrozoa > Anthoathecata > Corymorphidae > Euphysa > Euphysa ruthae. Next base: position 5,369 of record JAUZNK010004051.1, on the reverse strand, counting down.
AATTCCAAAATGTTTCAATCAGTGTCCTAATACTCCAACCATAATATTCTTTACAAAGCTGTTTCAGGAAAGCCTATGAAAACGACTGAGGGATAAGCAAATGTAGTGTTTTAGGGAATATCCTTCTGATAAGGATTGCAAATCAAAGTTCAATGACCTGAACTCTTGATTTTATTTTTAAAGTTCATTCTGGATGTTTGAGCTATAGATGATTTTTTGTTAATTATTTTTTTATTAATGTCGTGCAAATAATGTCTTGATGGGTCTTGAAAGGAATTGAGTATAAATTTCTTTTTTTTTCGCCAGGCACCTGTTAAAAAATATGAAGTTATGAGAAAAAATGAAAAATTTTGAAAAATATAAAATTGTGTACCATTACTGCAAATAGATTTTAGGAAAATTCATTAACTTTGAAAATGATAGCACAGATAATGAACAAGCTATATTAAAAAGTCCCCACCCCCAGGATGAGTAGGGTTATGGAAAGATTTTTTTTTTTTTTTTTGAAATTGGACAAGTGAGTATAAACTTTAGTGTAAAATAATTTTTCAATGTGAAAACCTTTCCTAAAATTTTCTTATAGTCTTTTTGAATTTTCTATGAAGTCGAAGAATCCAAAAATTCGTAAAGATCATATTTTGATCTATATGTCTACTATTTAAATGATCTCAGTAAATACTCTCAGTATAGTATTTATTATGCAAAAGTAAATAATTTCAAAAATGAAAAAATTAGTATTTTTTTTTTAAATTTTTTTTTGTCTTTTCTCAAGCAGTTACACTGTGATTATGCTGAAATTTTGTAAGGGAATATTATTTCTGATATATTGGACGTGTTGACCAATGCTATTGACTCAAGCATTCAAACTGAACTGATTTCACTTGTATTGTGATATAAAATATCTCAGTCGTAATGGTTTCAAGTATGTATTTGGGTTCAAGTACCTATCTTTGATGAAGTCTAACTTAAATTTATTGTGTTTTAGAAGTAAGGATAAGTCTTGGAGTGTAGTAACTGTTTTTTGGTGGAAATAACAAAGTTTTTGAAAAAAATGACTAATAAATGATTTGTCAGCAATTGAAAAAGACATTAGTCTTTTTTCAATTGCAGTGGCTGAGCCTTCATTGCAACCACTTTTTAAAGTAAATTGAATTGGCAAAAACCAATTAATTTATAATAATTTTTGCATATCGGCCATTTTGGAAATGTTATCGGGTCCGGTCTCCAAGGCCTGAAACAGTTGTTTTTGAGCTAAAAACATCATTTTTGGATTTTTTTGAAATGCGTTCATTGCCTTAATTTTCCATGAAGTTAAAGGACCATTTAGGACATATTTATTATCGCAAAATTTTTGTTCTTTAAAACCAGGTCTTGAAATAAGGTCTTTTAGGGCAAAGTTTTTTATTTTTATAGGCCTGAAAATTACTCTTTTAAAAGTTGTGCTTTAATTATGCAGAGATTTTAAAATTTTTGCTTTAATTATGCTGAGATTTTAAAAGTTGTGCTATAATTATGCTGAGATTTTGGTATTGCTCGGTAACATTTTTAATATTATTTCTTGAACTAGCTGTATGCCCTGCCAAGTTTCGGCTATCTGCTGGTGCGTATAGCATTTAAAAAGTAAAAAGAAATTTTTCGAAATCGATTGTTTGATTATATTATCGCAGGGAAAAATTTCGTATCTTCAGAAAATTAAAGGTAAAAAGAAATGTGGAGGACCAGGGCATTGATTCCCATACGTTTGCATGCTATGCCAGCGCTTTAGCATTTCAGCTAAACCTTCATTTCATTGAATGTTAAGAAAACTATTATTATTTTATGATATCGTTCTATGCGCTCATTGTTTATAAACGTCAATAAAAGAAAAACAACCAATGAAAATATTTAACATATAATTATCCAATCGTTGGTTTGCATTATTGCTACTTCATAATGTAAATAAGATTAACAACTTATTACATTGGTTAGTTTTTTTTTAAATCCAGTTCGTCACTAAAGCTATAATTATAGAGATTGACAATCCTAATGAATTTTTAATTTCTACCTTGGAGACCAATTTTTTTTTTTCAATTATGTCAAAAAGGGTTAGTATTTTAGTTAAAGGAATTTATAATTTATACATAGTTTTAATTTTGTTTTTTGTTGAGATAGTTAGAAATTAACTGTCAATAGGACCCCATTCACAAAAGTTATTATCTGCAAATAATTTATCCGTGTGTCTCATTTGTTAAAGTATTGAATTTGAAATTATCGTGAGACCACAATATACATAAGGCTTAAGTTTTTCTTCCACTACCCCTGTCATCAATTAATAATTATTTATTATTTAATTATTTTGACTTTTGTATAATATTTTTAACTTTATAATTCTATTTTCTGATGTAAAATACAATTATAAAGTTAAAAATATATAAAATCTAAAATAACAACCAATAGTTTTTTAGGGTAAAATTTCTGTATGTTTTCTTGTTTTATGGAAAAAATCTTTTTATGAATTTTTTAGCCATAGGGATGTTAGCGATTTAAAAAATTTAAAGAAATGAATAAAGATGTGAAAAGCTGGAAATAGAATTTTTAGCTTTTAGACTAACTAAACCTAAAAATTTTAGAATTATGGACTACTACAAACAAAGAATTTAAAATTAAGGGCCAACACTAGAAGTAAATAACAGTAAACTGTAAATAAAAAAATTAAGAATTGATGATAACTAACCAAAATAATTATTTTTATGATAAACATTTCCCTGCAATGTTTCCTTAGCATTTTTTTTTTCATGGCCAATGATACGTTTTTTGCAAATGGTCAGGTTAAGGCAAACAAATTTTTCCTGGCCTCATAAGGATATGTTTTTCACTTTAAATCAAATCACATCAAGAATAATTTTGACATGAGTTTCTGCAATGTTCGCAGTCTCAAATCAGGTTTGAATACTGTAAATTAACTTAGATTGATTAAATAATTTTATGTTTTAGTCATTTTAAAAATGTCACCTCCGCAAATAACAAAATATGGTGAAGAAGAAATAGGGCAAAAATATGATAATTGCATCACAGATTTTCTGGTAAAGACTGGGGCTGGTATTGCGATTGGTGGAGTATTTTCACTTCTTGTAATGAAACGTAAAGCATGGCCACTTGCTTTTGCAACAGGTGTTGGTTTCGGAATGTCAATTGCTAATTGTCAAAACGAGTTTAGATCTATATATCCAACTAAAGTATATACACTTTCTGCTAATAATAAAATATATCCTTCTGAAACTGAAATCAACAGTACTTCTTGAATTAGCAACGGAATTATTGATGAATGAAAATTTGTAAATGATATGCAATAAAGCTTTGAAGTTTAAAGTTTCAGAGCGTTTTATGAAAAATTTAGGATTTTGTGGGCGCACACCTTCCAACAGAATCTTGTAAATTACCGCTTGTCTATCTCTTAGTCCTTATGTCTAATCTGTTTTTACTTTAAAATTTTTTGCAAAGCATTATTATGTATAGAAATTTGATAATTTAGAAGTTAGATTACGACATGGTGTATCTTTTGACATTTATGTTTACAGTTTCATAATTTTTTTATATCTGAAAGAGTAGAAATTTAGATTTTCTTTGAGAAATTCAGTTATTATTTTTGAGCTATTTTAAATAAAATGTCTAATGTTAAATCTATGCCTAAATTTTTTTTTTTTTTTTTTTTTTTTTTAATTGGTAATATTAGATATTTTTTTTTTTTTAATTTTTCAACCATTTTAAAGCATTTATCAGATCCAATCCAAAAATTAGCAAAAAAAAAAAAAAAAATAGGCCCGCCCATTAAGTTTAGAAATAGACGAAACCTGCTTCATATTCAAAAACTGACACTATCTGAAATTCTTAAAGATTGAGTTGATAAAACTTTTTGAAATTTTGTAAGGTGTGTAATGATATACATAAAAAATAGTTAATTAATGCATGGCCACCTGTTGAAAGTTTTTTTAACAATGGGCCCATGTAGCAGTCGTTTTTATTTAACATCGTGCTTATATTAACAGCCATTTTTCTTGAACAACAAGTCTATAGTATCAACCATTTCTTTTAACAAAAAGCCCATGGTAGCAGCTATTGTTTGACAAAATTTAACATTATTTTGAGTCATTGAATTTTTAAAATTTTATATGACCCTAAGTAGCCAATTTAAGTTTTACATTAAGCTTAAAAACCGTCACAGGTTTTTTTTTGATTTATATCACTGTCTGTCATAATTTTTCGTTCTTAATTTAAAATTAATTTTTTTGTCATCCTAAAATTCAATTTCGTGAAATTATCTGTTAATATATTTTTAACTTAATCATTTTTTTTGAAGAAATTTACCTCAACCTAGGCCAATGTCGGCGAATTATTTTTTTCTAAAAAAATCAGGATTCTGCTGGAGTATTAGAAAATTTTGTTCCAGATAAAATTTCTCACCATGTTTATTTTAATGTAGAACCAATTTAAGTGTTTTGGAGGTGGGATAAACTGCTAAACATCCAGGCTAGGAATTGAAATGATTTTTTTTTTTTTTTTTTTAAACCACTATATGCTTTAAAAATGTGCTGTAAGTCTTCTGTTAGATAATCTCTAATTCTTTAGCCTCAATCAACGTCCTCCCTTGTTGACAGAAAAACTCTAAATGAAACCTTTCCCATATGTTGTGTCGTATTAGTTTGGTTTATTTGTATAAGAACTGTTTTTGACACACCGTTCAATGGCAGTCCCTTTGCTTTTATAAAAATTTTCATGAGAGATATTAAAACGAGTTGTGTATTACTTGAGGATTGTTGGCGCTGATTTAATTACCTTTGTGTATGAATTTTAGTGGTGAGACACAAGGACTTAATAATTGTTGTTTTTATGTTGGAAATGTCAAGAGTTGTTGATGTGGCGCAAAAGACACTTTCATTTATACTTGTCTCATCTACAGTTGTTTTGACTGGAAACCTTTTATACAGAATCTCTGCTGCTAAAAAAGTTCGTCTTGCCAACATTGAACGTATAAAAGAACTACAAAATACAGAAATACTCAATAAAAAGGTACTTATGTTCAGAAAACGTATATTTGACCTTCAAAATAGAAATATGGTCATAATTTTTGTTTTTAGGAAGTTTTCTGTATTTAAGGTTTCCAGGAATAAATGCTAGATTTTTGTAAAAAAAAATTTGCTACCAATACTTAAATATTTCAATAATCTTTGAAGATTGTGTTAGGCTTTTTTATGTTTAGGCATTTTCTTTGAAAATAACTATTTTCAATTTTTCTCTAGGAGTTGACAAATGCTTAATAATGCACTTGGTTTATTTATTAGACTTTAATTTGGATTAAATATCAGTTCTTTGATTTTTGGATTTATATATAT
>JAUZNK010004050.1:0-10604 GCA_035046665.1 Euphysa ruthae | reverse complement strand
GTTGTGCTCATTAGAAGTATTAGTAACTTGATAGAGGGAAATTGTTTCAAAGGCAGAGTTATTTATTTTGGTAATTATAATTCGTCTTGTCTACATATGGTTTTCGATTTTATTTATTATTTTAATGTCATGGGTGTTAATAAATGATATAGTTTTAGTGCAGCTGTAACTTACTTTAACGTTCATTATTTTGAAGGTTTTGTCAAAAAATGCGTTTGTCCAGAAAATTTTTATCAATGTGGTTTAAGAAGATTTTTGAATCTTCTGCTGATACATTATTGTTATATGACGAGTTAACCAGATTGTTTTTTTTTATTTTGAGTTGTGGTGTAGAAAGAGGAGTAATACATTGTAGCCGTAATTTTTTTTTCTTTCTTCTTAATAATATGCTGTCTTTAGGCGCTGTCTTTAGGAGCTTTTTTTACGTTTCATTATACGTAAGAAATTTGCTTATCAATAGTACGTGGGATATGCTTAATGATATAAGTTGATGTTTAAAATTTCATCATCGGGTTTGCAAAACGGGTGTAACCAAGTATTATTAAGATTAATGTTAACTCTAGGTACTTCACTACCATAAGGTTACACTCTAGAGTGTTTTTAAGACCGCTATCTTTAAAATTACCTAAAGTGTAAATAATGGTTAAATAGTACATAATAAGGTGGGTTCTTAGCAGGTAACGTCAACTTTATCTAAAATTTAGTATAAAATTTAGTCACCGTCTAAAATGGAGTCAATTGTGTATATATCTCCGCATTTAAGACATAAATGAGCAAATTAAATGGTTATATTCAATAAAATTTTGTGAAGTGGTAATGGCCTAACGCGCAATTTTGTTCATTAAATTATTTAAAGAATTGTTTCATTGATATGCTGATTAAATTTTTCTGAAATCCAGACATGGTTGGAGTACTAACACCAAAATTTGCACTACCAGTGGAGACTTTGAGGCCACACCTTGTCGAAATTAAAAAACGCGGTGTTGTATTATAGCCTCATAAAAAAAAGTATAAAAATTTTTAAAATAAAAAACAACAAAAAAAAAAACTACCGTTATTTACTAAATGATTGTCTCCCATATTTTAATCTGTGGCATGTTGATGGCTTAAATACTTCTTGTTGCATTTGGAATCCATATTTAATACTTATATATTATTAGTTTTTAAATTAAAACAAATATCCGACAATTTCAACAACATATAGGATGTTATCATGAAATTAAGTCGATGCATAAACTTAAACATTGCAACAAAATTTGTTAATCTTGTTTTGTTAATGTTAAAATTATCTAACCTTTTTTCCTATCGAAAGGGTGAATACAATATCAATCATCGAACAAGAAAAAAATAATAAACACCATAATAAACGCGATAATAAACACGATGATCCAGGTTTAACATGTTAAACAGTTTTTAAAGACACATTGCTTGTAAAATTTTTTCAATTTTCATGTTTTAAAATATTTCTTCCCCAAGCAAATTTCAGCTAAAATTAAGGTAACTGTAGCTATAATTGCTCGAATTACAAAAAATAATAACGAAAAAAAAAAAAGAAAGGAAAAAATAGTTATATAAAAAAAATACACAAGATATCCTCAACAAATATAGATACAACTAGAAGATTAGTTTAAAAATTTGGATCCAATCTCTATTTAAAGGTAGTCAAGAATTAGAATCATACTTTTCAATTATGTAAAAACTTAATAATTTTCATCGTTCTGACTGCAAGTAGATCTGTTTACCAATCATGGAAATTGTTACCAGTATATTAAGATATGAAGAGATTTTTACTGGCGTAAGGGTAATTATTAGAAAGCTTACATTTGTTTAATTCTAATAACTGGATTGCGATGAACATTTTTTGGCAATATAGTATATTGATTTTCCAGCTCTAGCCAGAACTGACCGAGCCAGTTGCTATATGCGTAGTACGAGCTCGGAATAGTGTGCAAGTCGAATTTAGTATATCTGGCATGGGTAGTTGAGAAAAATGGCCATGTATTTTACCCAAAAGAACTTATATAGTGTGATTAACTCTATATTAAACTCACTGTTTAAATCTGTCATACCATGAAACTTGCATTTCCATGTTTTCAAAAAGATTAGTTATAAAATTTATCATGTTATGATTTCTCTGTTTTAATTAGACTTAAAATAGAAAAAAACGATTCAAAATTAGCCGATTAACGCGAAACTTAAGAGCTTATTGATAAAATTTAAAAATCTTATCACAATCGGATTGTGGTATTGTCTGATGTCTTTGTGACATCATGCTGAGATTAAAGCAGATGAATTCTTCAAAAATTTATATGAATATATATTCTATATATATATCATTTATATCTTTTGTGGATATGGCTGGAAGAAAAGCAAGTTGCGCACTTTAAGTATGATTATAATGGTAAAGAGCTCCAAAATTGTAGTGTGCGTGGAATTGGGGAGATAACACAATGAGTCTTTTTAAATATGAGATAGGCGATAGAAAATTCCTTAAGCAGTTCTTATTGTTCGATAAAGCGAATTCCTATATAGATAAAAGAGTTTGCAATATTTTGGCAAAAAAATCAAAAGTAAAAATCAATCTTTAAACCTTGCATCTAAAACATAATAGCGTTTAAATTCTTTTCACTTCTTGCTGGAATCTACATTTTCAAAACTTTACAAAAACAAAACATTTAGAAATTTCATAGTGATCAGCCCATATCTCAGCTGTTGATTTTGAAAGTACCTCGTTTGAATAAAATAACCTGTAAGATAAAGTTAGATTTTAACTAACCATTTATAGTTCTACATTTTATGTATACATGTTTAGGAAAATTTGGTTTATACTGTTTATCTGGCATATTACGTTAGTATCTTTTCAGTATGGTGCCACCCATTGTAGCGCATCGAAAGAACTTTGATACCACACAACAAATTTGGTACCACACAACATATTCGGTACCACCCAACAAATTTAGTACCACCCAACAGCATTTTACATAGCGTTTTCGTGGGAACGCCCTGAGATATGAGAAAAAGATATGAAAACTTATTTTATTTTCTTCGACGAAAGTGGTGAAATTTTTTCAGGTGATTGGCCTGAATTTCTTTCCAAGGTGCTGCCATAAAAACAAAATTATTGTAACCGAGCAGAATTATTTCGTTATTATTTACCTCAAACCGAGACTATTTTCCAAGCAGGTTCTTCCTCTTTTGTGTCAAAACCTCGAACAACTTTGCACCAAACCTTCGGAATTCAACTTCTGTATCAATTTAATAAAATTCCGAGTTTAACATTTATCGTCCAATCCTCGAAATATTTTTAATATTCATGACCTTGTAAGCCTAAAACTGCTGAAACGCGTAATTGTTAATCTAAATTACTTGGAAGATCATAAATTCCGCTACAATATTCTTGACACTATTCCACCCTGTAAAATTGTAATATCGAAGCTTAAGCAATTTGTCATCACCACTTATATTGCCCGTTTTACACCGAAATTCGAAGGTGGTCACTTTTTGACAACATTTAAAACTTGATGAGATTTATAACAAATTATTCTGATGACAAATTAGTAGAACTCCTATTATATATTGATTTTTACATAGTTTTGAAACAAAACCATCTATCTCGTTGTTTCAAATTACTTGCATAAAACCTTCGGAAAAAATTTAAATATGCTTCTCATGTTAAAAATCATAAAAAACAAACAAAAAATGAAAAAATGAGTCACTAAATTCGTACATTAGGTTCAGTGGAACTGCCGCCCAGGAAAATTGCCTCCCCCCCAACCCATCCCAAATTTCCCTCTCCATCTTTTTCTAAAGGCCCTCAAAATGAGTTCTGAATTGCAAATCAGCAAGTTACTTCTATAGCGATTTAGCTCTTAGCAAATTTGAAGTGTTACACACTTATACTTTGCTGGAAAAATTTATGTGTTCTGCTGCAGAAAAATTATTCCAAAATATTAGTTTAGCAACTAAAAACTAAAAACTTTTGTGGTAAAATTAGCTGTTTTAAGTTTTATAAAAAATAGATATGCATGAAACCTTTCTGGCAGAGTGTATGGGCAAGGGAGAATTTCCAGCCTTTTTGCTGCAAATTTTTTTTTCTTTTATTTCGGTTTTCTGACAGAAAAGTTTATATTCAACCCAAGTAAACTTTCACAAAATGTATTCAAGGAAGTTATTAGATATATAAAAATTTATTCCAATGACTCCTTTTTTTAAAGGTATGAGGAAAATTGCCTAAAATTTTGTTGCGTTGAATTTTTTTGCGGTTAATGTAATTTGATAAAAAATGTTAATTCATCATTCAGTACAAAAGTTACTCATGTGGCTATTTATTTAATCAGTGCTGTCCTGGTTTATGGAAGGGACATTCAAGATGTGCCTTAAAAGCTTTTTAAAATTTTTACAAGCCGTTGTCTTGTGAAAATTAAGCAAAGTCAGCAAAAAAGATGCACTCTTCCTCGTTCTTTACTTATATATCAAGTCACTGTTCAATTACCATGCTTTTCAAACGAAGCCCTTTTAAAATAAGTGTATTTATGATGTCTGCAAAACGTGTTAGCAATATTGAATAGAACTACAGTTATTTAAAAAAAAAATTAACCTTAATTTAAATTATAACAAACTCAAAAAAATTAGCTACAACATTATGGACTCACTTTTTTTTAAGTTAAATATATATAGAAACATTTGCGTTTTTTAAATCAGTTTTTTTCAATTATCTTTTTTTTTTTTTGTGTGTGTTCTGGAAATCAACAGGCCAAAATTTCGCGCTGTTTCCCGCCATGAAGTAAATATCAAAAGAAACCGAAACTGCAGACCATGTTTATTATCAAATATTTTTTCTAAATTGGAATAATATGTACAAAATAAAGAGTATTTTAGTATAATGGGATTTATACATATAGTCATATCTAGTTAGTGGGCCAACTTAGTTAGAAGATCCTAGGTAGATTTAGAATAAATTAAGTTTGTAGCTGAGTTCAATTTTCAACTTTCGCTTATTTATGGTATCAAATTCGTTCTAGATTGGCTAAAAGCTGATCTAGCCCCCCTTTAAGAGACTTTTGGTGTTTTTTTCTGTGAATCAATAGTTAGTGCCTTAAACTTTCAGGATTTTCACTATGGCGCAACATTTATTTTTTTTTTGGAATTCTCATATAGTATTGTCCGAAGAGGAAGAAGCATTAGTACGTGCTGCATTATATTAAACCGAAACTTCTGAGAAGAAGTAACTAAATCTCCAGTAAAGCGAACTCGAACGCGTGAATGGCAGAGCAGCTTTGTAAATGTGAATTCAAAATATTCAAAAAAACTGAGACTGCAATAAAACCTTGGAAGATGAATCAACGAAAACTGCTACAGATGTTAATACGAATATGCCCATATTTTTAACACTTATGAAATTCACCGTTCTAAGCTTGGTAAATGTGGATTAAAGTAAAAGTACCTATGTAATCTATATTTGAATATTAGTTATCTAAAGGCGGTTTCCAGTAGTGCGTTTTTGAAACTTGGTGGTTTCACAAGAAAATGCTGCAGTTGACGAGTATCTCTCGTTCTGGAAGAGTAGACTCCAGTTTAGAGTCTACATACCAAACAAGCATGAGTCTGTATAAACACCTTGCCAAGATCATAGTAATGTTCCGTCTCACTAAACAAGCTCCACTAGTAACAGGCCGTGGTGAACTGATTAAGAATATCAACAATCCTTTACATTTAACTGAAAGGAATTTTGTTTCTGAGAAGAATCAAAACTTGGGAGTGAAACTGAAGTAAGTGACATGATTCTTCTTCTTGATCTTTTCTTCCACTTTTTCTATTAGATTTTGATACTCCATCTATAGGTTATATTTGACCATTTTATATTTCAAATTTTGATTTTTCCTACTTTTTTATCCTAAAAAGATGACTTCTGGACAGTTTATGAATTTTTTGACTTTTTTATAGAGCTGGTCTAAAAGAAACATAAGAGATCCCTGTTTAAAATCTTTCGTACTATATTACATCAATCCTGCTCCTTAAAAATGTTAAACTGAACTCTATGGCCAGCAATGGTAGTTTTTTAGTAAATTGGTGTACGGCGAATGTACCAAATTGGTCAGAATTTTTGCGCGTTGTAGATTTAGCACAAAAAAATTTCTTATTACGGTATCTATTTATTATTGTAAAGATTATTTTATTCCCAATTGAGAGTGAAATTTTTTTGTGGTCTCTATGCCGATGTATACAACGTTTTACCTATTATATGCATATAAGGAAATTTCAAAGGTTTCCACCATTCTTTTTCAGCAATTTTTAAATTTCTTGAAAAAATCTTTTGAGTTTTTTGGTTTTTTTTTTCACTATTTTTATAGGGCGGAAAGAAATTTTGAGTATATGTTAGAACAATTACATCTACATTATCAGAATGTGTTAAAACTCTTCTTTCCATCATCGGTATAAGTATGTAGCTGAATTATTTACAGAAGTTACAGGTTTTTATCTCAACACGCCCAAAACCGCTAAAAATGTTAAGAGCTGTAAAGTCGACAACAAAAAATGAAGTCGAGTCTAAGGCTAAAATTCTCAAAACACAAAACTGGAAATTTTCCTTTTTATTGTTTGCATATATCTGGCACCATTAGTTTTTGTTGTAGTTTCTTAGTGTATGAGTCGCGTAATTGCTTCGCAAGGTCCGTAAAACGCAATTTCGCCTCAGGAATTTGCCCCTATGCTGTTAACAAACCATCAAAACACTTGTTTGCTATTTTTTTCAATAATTACCCGGAGTTTTTTTGTGTCAAAAACAAAGTTTTTATATAGTTTATTTAAAAGGTGCGATTGTGTCTTATTTTTTTACCATATATCATGCCATGCAAGATTCTAAAAAGGTACCTTTTGATGCCTACCATATAAACTGGTAGGGTTTTCTAATAAAAGTACAACCTGAAAAATGATATGAAGCTATTATTTTGATGTCTACATGTGCAATTAACATACAATTTTGCAATTTAAATAAAGGAAAAGTTTCTCGTTAAAAAAGCAGATAAATCTTACATCATTAATTGCTTGAATAATTAGTCTGATACACCATTTATAGTAATATTAAGCTTAATATAGTAATATTAAGCTGGATGGCTTGATTGTTATTTAGCTATAATAACACTAGTAGATCGGCAAAAAATGGTCCATCAGCCCTTATTGTCATAAATTATGAAAAAGTGGTTTTGTGCACAGAAATATGGATTATAGAAACGTATTACCACACACTGAATTTAAATAATGCCCTGGTTTATTCATATCACAGTAATTTAATATGAAAGATGTTTAAAGATGTGCAAAAGAAGAAGAGCGATTTTAAACCTTCATACCAGGAAATTAAATTAAATGATTTTAGTCAACTTTTCGGATTTAAAACTTTAAAAAATCTAAAGAAAAAATCACATATTTTAAAAAATTTTTATACGACACTCCCTGCGTTTTCCAGATCCTCCCCAGAAAGTTTCAGACTCGTAGCCCTCTTCAGTACAAAAGATTAATGAAACGTATTATATTTATATATGTTATATTTATATATATAGATAATATAATATTATTACTTTTTTTTATATACATACACATATTTCGAATTTGGAACACGGGACGAGCAGAGACATACACCATCTAAATTCTGCTATAGTATACTGCCTGAAATTAGATTGTGGTTTCACTGTAAACAAAGTCATCATATGGGCTCAAACCGCATATTTTTCTACTACGACCTCTTAGGTTGGCGCCTTAGACCACTGCACCAAGAATCCACAATAATTTAATAAAGACAAATGTTTGATAAATAAAAAATTACAGCTTAATGTTTCTTTTTAATGCAAGTATACATGGAATTAACATTGCTTAAAGTTTTAGGGTTTTGAGTACGAAAAATTTTAAATGAGAGAACTTTCTTTTTTGCATAATAACATTTGCTAATATATTAAGTAAATTGAATATGATATTTAGAATGCGGAGGAAAAATTAGACATTTTGAATATGGAAATAAAAAAAAAAAAAAAATAATAATAAAGACGTTAATTTGTTTAACATAAACAAAGATTCTTGTAAGATTTTGATTTAACCATTTTGTTATGACCAGCGCGTGTAATAATTTATTTTCATGACGGCATTTTGATATTAATTTTTATTTTTCGTTCAATTTTTCAGTATTGTATATTTAATTATCAATATCACATAATATATCAAGTTTACATGTTGCTCCTTGCTAAATACTCCTACCCGGTAAACTCTCACCCATGTACATTTTCCAGCCCGGTGAACTTACACTAATATTTTCTATTAAAAACATAAAAACGTTTTGTTTATTTTTGGAAAAACATGACTAACATAATAACATTTCTTATTTTTTATAGAACATTTTTAATCTAAAACATTTCTGAGATATTTATATTTTTATCTCTGTAAAACAGATTAGGGACAAATCTCCCTAATAATGTCGTTGCAATATTACACTTACATGTAATGGAATTTTATTTCACATTAACTAGACTAGATCTTCACCATCTTTACTTACCTAATTTTTTTAACGTATAGTTCGCCAGGAAACGTGTTGAAAAACTATAAATGACTTACTAGTCTAAATATTAACTAGATGATTAAAACGATATAAGAACTACTGTAATTTTTTTTAAGGGAAAACTGTAGCTTGCAGTCCGAAAAACAATATTGTTGTTATGATTGATACATATCTTTTAGTTAACAAAAAGACAAGATAAAAATATAAAAATCCTGTAAATGATTATAAGTTTAAGATTTAATGTTTTTTAATCAGACTTTGCATTTCCACAACTTCGCTTCATTCAAATGTGGTTGATAAAAATCAGGCACACATTAAATGAATGTGCAGACGTAGATCAAACATCTTTGCTAAAAGGTACCTAAAGTGTTTTCCAAAAATTGTTAAAAAGAAGGAAAAGATGAAAATAAAACAGAGAAAATATTTTTGGGTGGAAATTTTCCTGGTAATAGTTTTCTTGGGTGAGTCTTGCAGGTGGGAATTTTCCGGGTGAAAGTTTACCGGGTGGGAGTTTTCCTACTACAGTAAATTTTACATAACATGATGAATCTTAAAAATTCCCGGTAAAGCGTTTTTTACATTTAACACTTACTTCAACGAATTAGTTTTTTTTTTTTTTTTTTTTTTTTTTTTAAGGTATTTTTTTCTCCTTTCCCCTTCTTTTCTTACCTTTGTCTAATCTAGAAAGCCTGATACAATGGATATTTCGGTGTCGTTTTTAAAATTCCAATTTGCTGCTATTGTTATAACTAATTTGGAATATTCACTTGTTTAGATTACCAATAAAACTGTAGAAGGTGATTGAAAACTGTCTAGGCGTCAAAATAAATAAATAATAAATGATAAATAATTATAAAGACTCACTTTTTAGATCCATTACATTATGCTCTAATTGTTCTAATAAAGACAATATTAATCACAAGTTACGATTTTACACAATATAAGGTAATGTGTGCTTGAAAAATAATGAGTAACGGAACTCATGTATACGCCTTTCTCGTAGTTATTATAGTCCTCTAAAGATTTATGGAAATAAAATAATTGTTTAAAATTTTATATTAATTATAAATACCTGAACTATCTTTCTATCACGGAAACGCTATTTTCGACATTTAATAATAATATTATATATATATATATATATATATATATATATATATATAAGTTTTGCATTGCACGAGCACTTTTTTATCTGGATTTATTGGCTATAAACACATTATCCAAAAATATGATCAATTTGTATTTTTAATTGGTGTTTTGAAGCCTGAGTAGCATTAGACTCATTAACACATTCTGATAATACAGACGTATTTGTTCTAACATATACTCAAAAATTCTTTCAAAAATTTTTCAATTGAAAAATTTTTTCAATAGTGAAAATAAAGAACCAAAAAACTGAAAAGATTTTTTCAAGAAATTAAAAATTGCTTTAAAAGAATGGTGGAAACTTTTGAAATTTTCTTATATGCATATAATAGGTAAAACGTAAAACGTTGTGCACATCGGCATAGAGACCACAAAAAAATTTCAATCTCAATTGGGAATAAAATAATCTTTACAATAATAAATAGATACCGTAATAATAAATTTTTTGGTGCTAAATATACAGTTTGGTACATTCACCGTACACCAATTTACTAAAAAACTACCAATTCTGGCCATAGAGTTCAGTTTGACATTTTTAAGGAGCAATATAGTTAAACAGTTATCTCTTATGGTTTATTAGACCAACTCTGTAAAAATAGTCAAAAAATTCATAAAATGTCCAAAAGTCATCTTTTTAGGGTAAAAAAGTTAGGGGAAATCAAAATTTGAAGGTATAAAATGGTCATTTATAACCTTCTATTGATGGAGAATCAAAATCTAATAGGAAAAGTGGAAGAAAAGATCAAGAAGAAGAATCATGTCACTTACTTCAGTTTCATTCACAAGTTTTGATTCTTCTCAGAAACAAAGTTCTTTTCAGTTAAATGTAAGGGATTGTTGATATTATTAATCAGTTCAACATGGCCTGTTAGTAGTGGAGCTTGTGTAGTGAGATAGAACATTACTATAATCTTGA
>JAUZNK010004048.1:0-10604 GCA_035046665.1 Euphysa ruthae | reverse complement strand
TATATATGTATACTATAAAATTTTAATTTGTGTTTTCAATAAAACGTTATAAAGCAACTTTAGAATCTTTTTATAATTCTCTCTACTGGGTCCTTGAAAGGTCCAGCTGTCGTCCAAATAAACTGCAACAGGTGATGTAGCATTAAAAATAACCCACACCCTATTTCGTCCCCAGAACTTATGGGTTGAAGAAATGGATATTGCGAGGAGACATGATATAGCCCATACCTGTTGCCGTTTTGATAGATAAAAACGATGCTTAATTTGTTGTTTTATGTTTCTTGGACATGCGTGTAAGCAGATAGTAGGTTTCATAGATGTGCTATAAAGATAGTGTCCTTCTTTACATAGAATAGATTTCAATTTACTTGAGGACTTTCCACAAGATTTAGAATATGCTATGTATTGCAAATTAAAGCAGTAGCTATTATAGAATATCTAATAAAGTTTTTAGATGGAAATTACCTATAAAATTTGCTTAGTGCAAAAGCATTGTAACACGATTTTATATAATACTGTTTTCTTATTGAGTAGTAGTACGACCTAAAATTGCGATGAGAATAATTACTATACTCTGCCGAAATATTTTATATTATTAATTTCTCAAAAGTAGTTTTGTTCTAGCTGTCATATAAAAAAGTTTTTTAGCACCAAAAAGTGCACAGCCTAAAAATAATACATCTCTAAAAAAAAAACGTTTTTTTGCTACAAAGCTTAAATCAAGTAACCTTATTTTATATTTGCTCAGGAATCGTAGAAATCTTGTTCAGCGTTGATTCAGAAAAACTAAAAACTTTTAATTAAGTAAGTCGCCAAGTTGTTTTGTTATCGAGAACAACTCATATTCTAGCTTGGAAGTATAAATTTTGAGACAGGTAATAAAAAATGTTAACCTATCGTTTCTTATTCAATTTATTTTTTTATTAGGTAAAATTGTTTTAAAACTGTTCACGTAGACAAATTTCATTCAGACTATGTAGACAAATAATTGGCCTAACTTTTATTCGAATCTAGCTGCTTCTCTTTCAAAAAATTCTATGAAACATTTACATATCTAATTTTGTACTTTATAAAGTTTCCAGATACTGAGGCCATATATCCTGCTCATCGTAGAGGTGCTATTAAACCATTTATAGCTTTGTTCGCACGTTGAGCAATATTTATTTACGCATTAGACAGGGATCACCAAAAAATAGATGTTTTTGTTTAACATTGAAAATAGCAAAAATAAAATAAGTGCATGTTAAGTTTTCTTGCTATTGATGCTGTTTGGTTACATCATTATTTTACCTAGCGCTTATTTTGTGTACAAGAAGGACAATGTGTTGTACAGGCTATCACTTAATCATTTTTATCAAATACCACCTTTCGACGGCATATATGACAGGAGGAAACTATAAGAATAGAATAATGTGTATTAATAGCTGCAAGTTTTTAATATTACACCAAATAAATTTTCCTAACCTCCAGTATGTGTGATACGGTGGCAGATTTTTTAGTTTTACCCAAAGTATAAATGCAGGTGTTACATTTTGATCCCAAGAACTGCACCACCATCATTTGCAAGAGTTTTAAAATTTCAGCAATTACTACGACGACATCTTGGGGTTTTTTAAATGTTACTAACGAACTGGTTACTTAATTCGGAAGAAGATCTGAAAGATTTTATCGAATCGGGCATTGGCTTAATTTAAACCTCCCATTTGTGCTACAGCAACAATCGATAACGAAAAAAATTTTTCTCTCTCGATTGGATTTGAACCCACAATCATGCACGTATTATATGCAAATTTTTTCCAATTTTAACACAATTTCACATTTGACGCATGTTGTAAAAATGATTTTCTTGACCAAAGTCGCAAAAATGATAACAAACCCAAATGAATACGGATTAAGAAAAAGTTTTTATTTCGAAGTCTATTAACTAAAAGCTTAATATACCAAGGGCGTTATATCCATATTATTAATTCCTTTTGGTATTTTGTTTTCAATTAATAAGGTTTCCTAGTGGCATATAAGTCTCATAATATTTTGTAAATGATAACACGATATTTCCCATTACAATATTATCGGAAAATGTTCTACCGCTAGGTCGCACTGCCTTTGAAACTTTCATGCGATATTTCATTGTAATGATGCATAAAAATATTAAAGTTACTTTTAAATCCTCTAGAAATCTTCAAAAACTGAAAAAGCAGATTACCAAATAAGAAAAAAATTTTAAAAATATTGAGAGTATGTTTGTCTTTTCAAACAATCAACTGCTCTCAATTTAAGGATTAACTTTGCTGCTAATAAAATCATGTGGCTGATGACGAATCCCTCTCGCAACATGATCTTTTTGAGATTTATGTTACAAAGAGCCAAATATTTAAATAATGAGCTCTTATCATATTTTAAAAGATTTCTAAATAAGAATAAGCTTATTTTAAAAATACGATACGTTTTTAGAAAATACAAACCCTAAGATAAAATTTTCTAATTGTGACTTTATTTTTCTCTAAAAATGACTATCCCTTTAAAGCATGTTCTTCTTCCGAAATGAGGAACCCTTAAAAAATATTTTTAGCAGAATTTACTCCAATTGGGGCTGGCTCAAGAGTGACTGTGAAATAATTTAAAGGTATTTGATTACTTTTTTTATTTTCTAAACCATAATTCAAAAAAAATTCTAAAACACGATAACAAAAATTGGAAAATCACAAAAGTAATTTACCTTTAAAACAAATCATAAAGGTGCTAAGATTGATAAATACTTTTTTATCTGAAAAAACAACCAGTCTTGTGTGGAGCGTGACAAGGATCCACACTAGGACCGTTAATTTTTGTATTGTTCTTTAATGGATTTTTATTACCAAACTGACCCAAAAAACTGATACCTGAAAGAAGTTTTTATTTTCCTCGTGAGTCTCAAATCTAAAAATTTGTAGGTAACTAAGTAGTATAACCCCTTTAGAAAAATTTAGTGCTAAAACAAGCCAAAATTTCTTGTTCCCAAGACGAAACTGACCCCTTTAAAAATCGAGTCCAAAGAGATCTTTATTTAAATCGTGAGCTGTGGATCCCAAATTTTTGTAGGTAAGTAGTATAACACCTTTAAATAAATTTGGTGAAAAAATTAATCAAAATTCCGGTTCCTAAGGCAAAACTGACTCATTTTAAAATCAGTTCTAAAGACTGTTATTTAGTCCCATGAGCCTCAGATTTCAATCTTTTAGGCAAAGTGAACGAAAAAATAACCAAAATCACCAGTTTCTAAGGCAAGAATTTTTAAAAAAATTTAGAACGTCCTGAAGAACTTCCTGATGTACTTGAGTTTTTTGGTCTAGTGGATTGTTAGTAGGTATTGAGTTGATTTTGTGTGAAGTATAGTTTAGTTAAATTATGAGTGAGATGCATGTTATATTTTTTTTTCAAGTTTGACAATAAATGCATATGAATTCTAATTTTTGTACTACACTTCTCTAATATTTATGGTCAAAAATGCCAGAAACCCCTGATCCTCATCTATCCTGCAGTACTTTTCGAATTTACGAAGTTCATAACGAATCTTTTCATTGCCAGGATTTATTTCATAATTGTGATTGTAGAGTTTTTCTTTTTTAGAGTATTATTAAACAAAAGGGAAGTGAATGAGAGAGGAGTTACCTCATTCCTAGAATTTCATGAGTTGAATTCGAGTTTTCTTGGTTGTTATTTCAGTTTTTGGAAAATGATAAACGGTGCTTCATTATAAAGAAGTCAGGTTATGTTAAAAATAGTCAATAGACGGCTTTTAAGCTGAATTATATTGTTTGCGCAAAATACAATAAAATAACAAAGCGGTTGAAAGTTTTATGTTATTTTATTTTGTTTTGTTGTTGGTATGATTTTTTTAGATTATACTGTTTTAACAATTTTTTTGTAAAGAGAATCGATCATATCCATTTTCGCAGAACAAGTCTAAGAGAAACTTTAACGATTCCTGGAGATACTTTATACTACACAGCCTTTTGGCCACTATGTACAAATCCTTTAAATACGCCAAACAGGATTTTTATATCATGGCATCAATTTGGTGGTATTTGAACATTCGTTATCGAATTCTTTAGGTGTGTTTTAAACAGATGTGTACCAGTCCTATTATTACAGATCGATATGTCAAGAATGTTGATAGATTTTGAGTTGCTTTCCTTCTCAACAGTGTAGAATATGTTTCCATGTTGTTCGTTCAAAATTTTAAGAAAACGATCAGATTCAGTATGATTGTGAAATCTTGAGTTTGTGTCGTCAACGTATCTTTTAAATGATTTTACTCTTATTTGTGGTGATAAACTATGCGCTTCCTAATAAAGCTTTATTTTCATGGAATTGTAAAAAATTCTCAGCTATGAAAACCATCAGTGCTAGTTCAATTGGACCTGAATTTTTCAGTAAATGTACACTAGTGTAGATAAGCATAATTCAAGTAGTTAATTTTATTTCAGTAAATGTTAATTTAGATTTTAACTCTACATTATTTCTTAATTATTCTGAAACAATCATAATTCATTCATTAGCAGGTATTGAATAATAAAGACTAACCGCATCAAAAGAGACTTGAACTTCAACAGCTTCTATAATCCAAGATTGAGCAACCAACAAGTTGTTTGGAATTATAAAATTTTGTATCGTTTAGGTTTAGGGTAGGCTGGATAAGACCTACTAAATAGTTAGAAAGTTTTCATGTAGATATGCCAATTGTACTGACAATAATTTGCATTGTATAGTTGTTTTTTCTGTTTGTGAGCTTTGGTGACTCCACGTAGTCGTAGTGGAATTGCATTGCATGGGTAAATGGACTTGTATTCTTTATAAGTGAATTTCTTAATTTTTTTAAAGTGCTTTTTAAATGTTGACTGTGTTCTACGGAACAATTTTATTGAAGGATCATAATTTGTAATTTTTGCTTGACCCACTTGTTCTTCATTTTTTTTTTTTTTTTTTAGTTCCAGAACTAATCCAGATCCTTTATCATATGCGGAAATACAAATTTTTTCATCAGAAATAATTTCTTTTAATGCTTTTTGTTGTTTATCTGTATTATTTGAAACTGTTTTGATTTGAAACATCGAATTTATCTTTGAGATTTTCTTTTAATCGTTTGAGCATGTATTCTTATGAATTTTTTGTAATGTTTATAATTATTGGCACGTGGTTAACTACCTCCTTAATAATATCATACAATTACTTTACTCTATTTATGAGATATCTTTTTGCTGATAAGTTTTTCGTGCGGCAAAGCAAGTCTTTCCTACATTTACTTGTTAATGATCTACCGTTTTCACTATTAATGAGGTTTTTCACACGTAAAGATTTAGGTATAACATTGTGTTTCATACATCTGTAAGAATATCAATTGGATTTTAGACTTTGCGCAGTTCTTTTTGTTATATCCAATAAATTGAAGAATATATTCTTCAATTTGTTAGCGTTCTTACTAAATACCAATACCATAATTGGTTATGACATATTCTTTAAATGTTGACATCTTCACCAGCAGGTTAAAATCCAGCATCAAATATGTACCTATTTAAAATACCCCGAAAGAATGCGATAACGATCGTTCAAATACCACCAAATTCATGCCATGATACAAAAATCTTACACGGCGTATTTAAAAATTATGCAAGCTGTGCAGTACCAATTATCTCCAGTTATATATACCAATAGCTCGACTTTTTCTCCTAAAATCTATAATTTTCGAGGTTTATTCGACAAGCTTTTGTACACTCGAACAAATTTCCCTTTGAGTTCAACGGAGATTTGTGTAGTTTATAATCAGCGAAAAAGAGTCATCGAGGCAAAACATTCCAATATTTGGGTAGCTGAGCGTATATATAAATATTTTTTCATAACAACAAATTATAAACACATGTCTGCCTTTTCATTTCGCTGTGATTTATTTTTAATAATTTAAACAATAAAAATAAATTTCTAAAGTTATAAAAATAAAAACTGGGCCAAAGTTTATTTTCGCGTCAGATTCAAAATCATATTTATTATAGAGAAGGAATGTTTAAAAGCTGGTTTACATACTTTGTATATATGTTGTTTATGTTTGTCTCTAGACAAAGAACAAATAGACTAGCTATAATAATTCAACGTATTTCCAACGTATAGTTTTTAACGTGGGGCCAAAAATTAGCTTCAATATCAAGCTATTTATTTCAGAAGGTTTGCATGGGTTTGGTTATGACTTATGGTGTACTTGGAGAATGGAGCTCCCATTTCAACTTATGTGCTATGGTAAAGAAAATCCTTGTTTCTGAAGTTGGTTTGAACTCACAGCTCTAAGATCCGGAGACCAATGCCTTAATTGCTCAACCAGACAGCCTTAAAAATTGAAATCGAACAACGTATTTACAATTTATTTTCATTTTCAACGTGGCGGGGCCAAGAAATAGTTTTGCAAAGTAATATATTACAGAATGGCCCACGGGTTTGGTTCTGGTATACTTAGAGTTCCCATTTGAGCTTATGGTAAAGGAACTCATTGGTTCCGAGGTAATTCGAACCCACAGCTCTAGGATCCGGAGACCAAAATGACTTATCCGCTTGACCAGGCAACCAATAATTAAGTTTTTAAATAATATATTGAGAGAGAAACAGTTGTTTTAAAACTTATTTATCACGATGCACACAAGTAGATGTTAGACAGTGCTTAGTGCAAGCTAAAAAAATGTTTCTCTTTCTATGAAGGAAAAATAAGTTTTATAAAAAAAAGTTAATAAATAAAATTAAGATTTGAGGAGCGCTATACAGAAATTTTCAATTTGATATTATTTTTTCCACACTTTCTTTACTCACTGCTTTTTCAGCTTTTAAAGTGCGATTCATATCATACAACTAGTAGAAAGAGCTTTATCATTATCAAGCAATTGGAGTCATTAAAAAAGATATTTTGTATGATGCAGGTTGTTCTAATGTTACCTGATAAAATTTTTTCAGCAGCTTATATGATTAGGCTCTTTTAAAGATTATATATTTCAGTCCAAAGATTGAATTTTTCTTCCTTAGAAAGGAAGAAATTGATATACCCTGATAGTCAAGTATTTCTCTCTAGCTGTACTACATCAAAAAATAAAAGTTTTTGCTTGTGATTTTATGATTGTAAAAAGACGTTTACTTCCCAGAATTGGGGACGAAACTGAAGGAGGATTTAATAATGATGTAGTTTCCATTATTCTCCATACAGGAAATTCACTCGTCAGAATGAATCAGCAAAAATTCTCTCTGAGAAGCTTGAGTATAAAAAATGGCAGGAACTTGAAATTAGACTCTTTTTAGGAGGATGATGTGTTATTGAAAGTTAAAGAGCAATCTTGTATGAATCATGATTTTGATCATCATGACTTGATGCCTAATTTGATGAAAAGACAAGCCATTGTGTGATAGAGGGTTAACTTTAAATGAGCTGTGTAGTCGTGGGCTTTGGGTGGGCTGTAACAAATAATTTGGTAGGACATATTTTCAATCAATCGATAATAATTTATTTTTCAAAAACAGTCCTAGAACAAAAAATTTTATATTTATTAAAAGTTATTAATATTACAAATTATTTTTTAAAAAGACTGTTGAATTTCAGGAAGCCACTCATACAAAAAAACTGGCCAAAATAGTGACAAAAATTGATAGCTTTTGACAAAATCCTATAAAGTTCATGCAAAAATTTGTTAACATAAATACAACCAGACAAAATAAAAGGAGAGAAAAAAGAAATGAAGAGAATTTTAGTTCAAAAAACTAAAAATAAAGAGCAACTTTTATGTCTTCTACAGAAGACTTAAAATTATAATGGAAATATTAAAAATGGCTGACCAGCACGCAATTAGTGTTCACCAAGCTGTCTTATTCAAATTTACAGGTTTAAACATATCTGCGAAATTTGTTTGTTTTTTTATTTATCTGCGTAATGGCTGGAGGTCATAGAAAGTCAAACTTATTACACGGCAGTACTCGAAGCTTAGCGTATGAGCTACTTCTGAGCCACATGCCGATAAAATAAGGGAGGTCTAAAGTTTAACAGTAAGATGGAGTGTTAATGTGGATGGCTAGTAGAGTGGTCCTTATTGACGTTACGCTATGAAACTTATTTAATAATTTTTGTTCAAAGAAGATTTATTGCTAAGGTAAAATATGTGCTTTGCGTTGTGACAATGGAAGTAATTTTGTTGGTGATGAAAAAGAGCTTAAAAAAGCTTTGAAATTGATGCTAAGTGGCTAAATCAGCAATGATAAAGTTTTATTTTCTTTTAATGAGTGTATATTATGTTTTAATTAATATTACTGTTTTGACTTTCACTTTCTATTGTGTCTATTGGTTTCATGTTATTGTTAAAAATAGCTGGTTGTTCATTAATTGCAATTTAAGTTTCGAAATAGTAAAATAACCAGCTCAATAACTGTCTTCAAACATTAGTTATTAAAGACTGTGATATATAGTGAAATTGAATACTAACAAAGACCAAAACTTTTTGTATAGGCCTAAAGCAAAGTATTAATATTTTCTTTAGTTGTGACTAAAAGCTTATTGACAGGTGCAGAAATTTCTTATTTGTCGATGGTTTTAAAAAAAGCTTTTAGATAGATCGATTTTAAATATAAACAGGATTGATATGTATTAGTTAATTTTTTACTTGTTTCAGTGGTAAATTTCTGGAACATACACAATTAGTGAATTATGGGATAATTTTTTGAAGTTTTAACTTGAATTTGTGTGCTTTAAATCATACACGGAGTGATTTTTTTTTTTTTTTTTTGTATTATTATTTTTATTATTATTATATTTTTCTATGTAACCAACAAATATACAGTACATTTATAATTTCTGTTTAAATGTTAGAAAAATTATTTATTAATATAAATATTAAGACAATCATTTGATAAGAAATTGGTTAATAGGAGGGAGTCAGTTGTAGAGCAAGAGCTGACCAAAGGGAGTGACTCCGGTTTTTTATTTTTTTCCAAGACATTGGAAAAAGCCATATTAATTTTGATGAAACAATGCAACAAACTATGATTAATAGATTATTGAGTACAAACAACTTTAAAAACTAGTTTTTTAAATTGTTTTCGGTTTAAATCAAAAATTGATTCATATTGACTAAAGTTGCCATGTTTTATAGAGAATAATCTGTAGATTTCCATCAGTGATTTGTTCCATTTAGCGGTACACTAAAATTTTATTGAGTTTTTATCATATTTTACTGTTTTAAGTGATGTAGAGCTAGCTTTCTGTTATTAACACCACGGGTAACATAATTATGAGTATAGAGACTACCAGAAAAGTAATTAGATATTGATACCAGAATGTTATTTTTAAAAGAATCATATACGAACATAAGATTCGAACAAACTTATATTCAAACTATGAAACAAAAATGATGCATTAGAGCGGAAAGACTGAAAGTTTATTATTCTTAGAGCAGACCGTTAAAGTGAAAGTAATTTATTTAATTGATTGTTTCCATTCTGACCCCAAACCTGACAGCAATAGCTAATATGCGAAGAAAAAATTGAAAAATAAATAGAACGAATGGTATTATTATTAACGTAATGACACACTTTTGAAAGCATGCTATTTGATCTGTTAAGTTTTTTAATTAGTTCGTTAATATGATATTTCCATGTTAAACTTTCATCAATCAAAACTCCAAGATAATTAACATACGTTGAAGGGTAAAGAAAGTTTCCCGTTTAATTTTATTTTTATTTCTTACTCAATAGGTTTTCTTCTGCTACGAAATACAATTAACTCGGTTTTACTTAGTTAATTGTATATCTGTTAGCATTTAACCAGTTAATAATACTCAGATTTGAATTAATCTTTTTACTTATAACATTTATTGACTTCTTTAAGGTTCGTGTCGTCAGCAAAGTGATGTACTACAGAATATTTAACTGATTGATAAAAATCATTAATATAAATCACAAATAATAAAGGACCAAGTACAGACCCTTGTGGGACTCCGTATTTAATAGTTTGGATAGATTAACTTTTATGGAAATTGAATTATAAGAGTCTTTTAAGGAATTTTTCTGGTGAATTAAAATATTTAATATAGTAATATTAGAATTACGGGGATTCGAATTAGAGAGAGTCAACTGTATATTCTTAAACCTTAATTTTTGATTTTGCATTGACATATTAATATAATTTCCAGTTTGACATAATAATAACAGAATTTAAAATTTCCATGGAGATTTTCATTAGCCTATTTAGAGAAATAACTCAATGTGCAAACTAAAAACATAACATTATTATTGTGAGTAAAGTAAACTCCTTTTCCTCTATATCCAACTATAACGTTTTTATCTTTCTCACTGAAAACTGACTAACTGAGTTCCAAATTGATTATGTCACACAATAATTTTTTTTCATGTGAAATATAGGCAGACAGTGCTCTAATCTTTTTGAAAAATTTTTAAAGACTTTTGGATGCCTACATCCCATTGTTAACTGTGTATTTTTTAAAAAAATTTATTTACTATAATAGCAGGAGATCATAGAAATTATTAAAAGAGACCACCTACAGCATGGCTCAAACCGGAGGCTTAGCACATGTAAAGTTATGACCTATCAC
>JAUZNK010004047.1:0-10606 GCA_035046665.1 Euphysa ruthae | reverse complement strand
TTCTATCCTCTTATAAAATCTATTGAGACATGAACTTAAGTTGCCTTATTCCTAAATTTAGAATAATATTTCACTTTTTACTTTTTATATTATTTTTTTTGTTTAAAATACTTTTATTAGATAGCATTTACTGCAGAAGCAATTCACTACATCTTTCAATCAACTTTTTGGTGTTTTTGCTTATGGGTGTGCATTTCCGGCCCAGTGTTTTAAATTTAAAGGCAAAGGGTTCATATTCAACCTGGAAAATACCCTTGTTTTTGAAAAGTTAAGGTAAAACCTGGAAATACACCTTGAAAAAAAAATTATCAGAGAAAAAAGTTGCTCTATTGCTAAATCCAGAGACAGCTGTTATTACTTTTTTAAGCTGCTGAAGAAGATTACGCCGTCATATGAAATGACCCATAACTGTATTTTTTTCCCTCAATATGCCATGCTTTTTGTTAAGTAAAAAAAAGTTTACGTAAGCCTAAATTTGGTTTTTTGAAATAATATTTTCGAATTTTTTTTTAAGTTTTTAGCCTTTGTTTTTTTTTTGCTTTAACTCTGCATGAGGCAAAAGGTCTGAGGAAAGCATCGTTTCAAGCAATTTCTATAAAAGTGATCTCAGTAATCTTAGAATGAGTCCGTGTCAAGTAGCTTTGTATTCCTCAGAAAATTTTTGGTTTGGTTTTTAAATTATTATTAATTAATCTTTCAGACTGGGCAAACACCATGCTTTCATGGAGAAGAGATATGGAAAAAAGACGTGGTTTGTAAAGTGCCCATTTTGCAGAAATTTCAGTTCTCAAAAACTTGCTCAACACCTCAGCTGCAAAAAGCATCGGTGGAGTGTGTTGGATGCCAGATACTATGTGTCCACCATCACAAAATTATCAAAATATCATTCTAATGAAAAAAAACGTATTCGTAAACCTTATCCGTGTGTCGAGTGCAAAATGTAAGTTCATTAAATTTTCATTTCTTAACATTAGCATTCCTATTAACTTTAACGCTTAGGGTTTAGGTTTAGACTAACACTAACCCAAGGGTCATTCCTTATCAAAAAGCACAAGTAAATGAATATCTGTTATTATTTTTGCATGTGAAATTCTGAAGGAATTACCTGTGGTGTACCAATGTGATTACATGCTTATATCTAACAAAAGTACTCAATGCACTACAAAATCACATACAGGGGACCCCAAAAATACATCAGAGTATATATATTACATATTTACACTCAAATGACTAAATGATAGATCATTCAAAAAACAAGTCGCTGCACCCTACATCACTGAATTTGCTGAAATTTGGCACAGATGTTCATACCCATGAGTTATGATGGCCTGTAAGTTTTATTTTCCAAAATTTCTATCGGTTGAGGATTTAGGGTTACTTGAAATTTTCCCATTTCCCCTCCTGAAACTACAGGCTGCGCACAATTTCATAAGTTTCTGCGTATGTGTATCTGTTATTTAACTGCTTATAATAACAGTATTGATCTGAAAATTTGCACCTAGATTTTCAACAGCAGAATCCAAAAATGACATTTTCCAAGTGCTTAAGAGATGAGAACATGGTGCGTTTTAAGAATTTGTAGGCTGAACCAAAAATTAGCTTTGAGAACAGGGTAAACAAAACCAGCCCTTGAAAAAATCTACCAACTCCCATAACCTTCTAGAATTGAAAAGAGTGAATGTATATCGACTTTCATGATAAACTTTGTTTTAGTTTTTTGTGTAGTTAAAGAAAGATTGGTGTTTAAAGATTAATTGAAAAAATTGAAAATTTTAAAAATATTTGTTAAGAATTAGTAAAAATTGTATTATATAATAGAAATTTACATATTGTAGTTAAGCTATTCTTTAAAATCAAATCTAAATAATTTCATAAAATCAAATAATTTATTAATTTTAATTATTGTTAATAATATTTAAAATATTAAAATGACAACTTTTATAATAATTTTTATATCATTTTTTCATCAGTTTAAACATATCATTAGTGAAAAATATAGATGAATGCTAAAGAAATTGTAATTTTTTTTTAATAGTTATGGACAATGTTATAAGAACACATATAGAGGTAGAAAGATGTGATTAATGAGGTTAACGAAACTGGTATTGATTCATTTACAAGAAGAACACGTGTGACTAAAGTATACATTTATAACACATGCACACACCACTACCAATTGTTAATTGTTAGATATAAACTGAATGAGAGAAGTTGCAGTGATCCATTTATCATACATAAAAAAATTGTGCAAATAAATTAGCAGAAGAAAAAGGTATCTTTGTATTACCTCACCCAAAGAGAGGAAAAACAGTTCCTGCTACAACAGTTCAGATAGTCAAGTCTTTTTTATAAAGATGAAGAGTATAGCCATATGATGCTCAGAAAGAAAGGCTATTTAAGTATAAAAAAGAACATCAGAATGCAGAAACGATTACTTTTGTGTAATTTAAGGGAACTCTGTGTTGCATTCAGTTACAAAAACCCAGATAGAACAGTTGGTTTCTCAAGGTTTTACACAGTACGACCAAAATGGTGTATTACTGTTGGTACTTCTGGTTCAATACACCAAAATCTCAAACTACTGTTACACCCAATTGATATAACTTGCAAAGGCTTGTTTTCTTATATAGTTTTTGACAGTAACAACAAACACTGTTTGATGCAGAAATGTCCCAACTGCCCTACAACTACCGACTACAACTATGGACTACAACTACCGACTACAACTACCGACTACAACTACCGACTACAACTACCGACTACAACTACCGACTACAACTACCGACTACAACTATGGATGCATTGGATAATTAACTATATGAATTAACCGCAGAGTTTGAAGAAGACTATGAGATTGAATTTGATCAGTGGATAACCGCAGACAGATCAAATTTGCGGCATAACATAGAAGCGGTTGCAGGGTATATTGATTAGTATGTAAAGGACTGAAGAAACTGGGTTCACGCTTATATCTTGTAAAAATTCAAGCTGCATACTTAAGATAAAGAAATGAAGATATGGATGAGCCAACAGCTTTATTTTTGGGTAACTTTGTGGAAAATTACAAATTCGTAATACAAGATGAACTCCAAAGTTTTCAGTGGACAAATTTACATTGTTTTTTGTCGTTATTTTCTTTAAAGAAAACGGAACGCTTAGACACAAATCTTATTGTATTATGTTATCAGGTAACATGATCCACAATGTAGATATTGTATACAAAACTATTAAGATTATTAACACCGGTATAAGGAAAGCTTACCTAACGTGACTAACATTGAATACTTTTCAGATCGATATGCTGGTCAATATAAGAATTGTATAAAAATTTTAAATCTTTGTTTTCATCAAGAAGATTTTAATTTATTTATACACTTCACAGACATCTCATCAGAAGAACAAACTGTGTAGAGCAATTCTAAGGGATAGATTAGAAGTTGTCACAACTATCCCAAGAACACGCAGCTTCCATCAGTTTGAACAACTTGGCACTCAGAAAGTAAGTATTAATTATAATTTCTTATGACACACAACAAAAGTTTTATAGATTTAATATCGGTATCTAGTAGATTTTAATATTGCTGATTTGTTTCATTTTGTAGGTAGGAACAAAATAATGCAGTGTGGATACACCTTAATTCACAACTTTGGGAATACTGATATACCAAAAGTTGGTATGACTAGGTGATTATGCATGTGTGTCATACGATGAAAATTGGTGGATTGGCATAGTGGAAGATGCAAATCCTAAAGACAATGATTTGCTCGTTAAATTCATGCACACATTTCTCGACCACTTGGAAACTTCAAGTGTTGAAAATCTCCCTAGGTAGAAATTTTCAGCTCCATACCTAGTAGTTAAATAACAGATACACAAACCCAGAAATTTATTGTATCGTATGGCCCGTAGTTTATGGAAATAAACAAATTTAAAGTACCTGTAAATTCTGAACCGATAGGAGTTTTGGAAAAAAAAATTACAGGGCTTCATAATTCATTGGTATGAGCGTCTGTGCCAAATTTCAACAAATTCGGTGATGTGGGGTGCAGCACCTTGTTTTTTGACATGGAAGACCCCTTCCACCTCCCATGGGAATGTAATAACTTCATTAAAAACAGTTTTATTTCAGCTACTTCGATAGCCTCCGCACACATTTGATGGGGTCTGAGCATCGTGCAACTGGCAATCAATTAGATAATTTGATGAAGTTAGGTCGCGAGAGAGCAGAACTGTCAATTGAGGAAATGTTTCCTGCCTATTTTATAAAGGAGCCTATTAACTTAAATGAAAATAGGTATGACGTATACTTTGTTTTTAGTTGATCTTTAGAATATTGAACTTATTGGGTTGATTTTAATACTGGTAACATTTAATGAATGGAATTTTTTTTTGATGTTTAAATTGGTAGTTTAATCTTTTTGATGTACTGGTTATTGCTTTAGATTAAAGTATTTTTTCCTTATGATATACGTATAGTTTTCATCTCTGTTTTGTTTTGTTAAAACGTGGAATTTTTATGTCTGTTTTTTTTTTTTTTTTTTTTTAAGTAGTGAAGATTTCTTTCTTCAAGTACATCATATTTTCAGCCATGGATATTATTTTAAAAACAAATGACTTATTTCTTTAAAAGCGCTTAAAAAAAAAAAAAAAAAAAAAATTTTTCTTGAGAAATTTATTCATTGTATGTTGCATTTTTTTTTTTTTTTATTATTAAAAAGCAAACTACATGTCGTGGATATGACCAAAGTTAAAAAAGAAAATCTTGGTCAAGAATTGGTCAGATCATTTAGAATCATTGTTGAAGATGAAATGGAAAAATATATCAAAGCTGAAATTCAAGATAACAAAGGTAAATGAACATTAATACTAGTTTAAATAATTTTCCTCTGTTTTAAAACTATAAATTTCATCACCAATGAAAGATCGTTATTACTGAGGTTATGTAAATTAATATTTAACAAGTTAAATATATTGCTTACTCGAGTTTAAATAAGAGCTAGTGCTCTTATTTAAACTGTGAACGTATTTGAGTATAAAATAATCGAGTTCGTTGGTGGCTACTTTTGGTCACATTTGATAACGCATTGTTGACTCTAAATTTGCTTTTGTGTGCTTTAAAGATATTTTCATATTTTTGTTAATTTTGAGTGTTAAATTATAAAATATAAAAGCTCTGGTAAATATTTGGGTCATTTTGTCTTTTTACTTAGTTTTTATATTACCTATTCACTTTGTGAATGTTTATTTATTTTCTAGATCTAATGACATGACCTAACTATCTAAGTTTACTGCTGCGAAAATCGTTTGCATTAAAGTAATTTAATTAAAGAAATTTTTTTAACTCTTTTAGGTCCAAGTCATACATGTTATTACTGTGGAGTGTCATATTCTACTAATAAACAGGGATTATACTTGGAGCATATGATTGAATGCTCGAATAGATCATCTGAAATATCTAACAACATAGTAAATACATCTCCGGTTAACAATGTAGAAGTAAAAGAAGAAATTTAATTGTGTTAGTGAAAAAAAAAAAAAATATTTGGAAATTCATCGTAATTTCCATGCTACTTTTGTAAACAATGAAAAAGAAGAAACCATAACAGTGCTAACAATGCTGAAAATTTGCTAATAATGCTTGTTACTAATTTTTTTTGTTGTTTTTTTGCATTTATCACTGTTAAATATTCAATTAAATATTTTGATGACACATACGACCAAAAAGTTGCTTGAATGTATCACATTTGGTAAAGCCTTTTCATCTTCTTGTTCATTAACTTACCATTTCGAGTACATTCACGTGAAAATTCGTCTAAATGAAGCTCATCTACAAAGTTAGGACTTTTCCATTGTTACTAGTTTTCAGATTAGACACTTTTTAACATAAATTACGGCACAATCTCCTGGTTTTTTAAGCCATGGTATAATAAAATATAGTAAAAACATCTCCAATTAATAATGAGAAATAAAAGAAGAAATTTAATTTTATTTTATTTGCAAAAAAGTAATCTTCACTTTCGTGGAATAAACCAATCTATTTTGAATAATTGGAGCTAAAGCATTATTGCTGCATTAAAACTTATTTTTAGTTTTTTTTTATGTATGTATATATGATGCTGCTAGCTTTTATAAGTCAGAAATAATGATAAACTGAGAAGGGGGGCTATTCGAAGAGCTGTTAGGCTTGTGATTTTGTGGAAGTTTTATTATATTGAAGTAATTAAGTATGTGGAATTAAGTATTTAAATAAATAAGTAAGTAAATGGATGAGTAAATTGTAATTAAGTAAGGAAATATCTATTAAAAAAATTAAGCAAGTTAGCAAATAAGTTGGTTAGTAAATGAGTAACTAATTAAGTAGGTGAGTAAGTCAATTAAATAGGTATTTAATTAATGAATAATAAGTAAGTAACGATTTTGATGATAAGTGAGTGAGTGATTAAACAGGTAAGTGACTCAAAAAGTAAGCAAGCAGATATGTAAGAAAGTGAGCTAAATAAGTATTTAAGTAAGCATGCATGTAAGTATTGATTGTATATAATTTATTTTTTATGTTTATTGTAGACTAATTGTATATTTGTTTATTATGAAGAAAAAAGTACAACACTGACTAAAGTTTAAATAATTTCAATATATTCCTCATAATGACTTATGTCAATATAAATGACACATTTCCATAAAGGGTACTCAATTTTGAAATTGTCCTTACTTGAACGATGTCTTAATATATAATTTTTGTACTATTGTTTTATTTGATAACATATTATATTGTTTCAATTAGATAACATTCTTAAAAGAGACTAATAATATCTCCAATTACAGGGTAGCAAACAGCTGTTTGTTTTTAGCCTGTGTTAAAACAGTTTCCTTGAAAAATTTTGCTCTGCCCTGTCATCATTACTGGATGTTTTCTTCTAGATATTGCCTGCTTTTTTAACCAAAAATATGTTTTGAAGTCGTATTTTAATAATAGCGTCATGCTCCTCGATTGTCATGAAAGTTTGATCTTTTGGTAGTTTGATATTGCAGATCATTATTTTTTAAAGTCTCCATTGAGTAATCTATCACTCCTCCTTCTCTTCCTGTGAAAAAAGAATCCATATCATATAATGCACAAAATGGAATAATTAGGATTTTTTAATTTACTTAATCCCATGAGGTCGACCTAATACTCACTCCTTTTAAAATGAATTATTTGAAAATCATCGTGACACAGCGGACACGATGACTGTTTCATGTTAGTTGCAACATCAAATTTAAGCTTATCGCTTGCCGGTTTGTTATTTCATAATATACAACTCAGATTTTTGTTGCAAGTAATACTTCATAGAATGAACACTTTCGTATGACTGAATCGAAGAAGACTTCGTGTAAAATTGGAAATAGACTTTCACTTAAACTTCAATTATTTATTACTATAGAGTTAAGTTTATGCTAAATTTTCCTTTGAATTTTTGCTGCTCAATAAACCATACTAAAAAAAAGGGTCCTAAATATGCCTTGGTTTGCTGTGAGGACAACTGCGCTAAATTATAACTGGCAAAATGAAGACGGTATTGCATAAATTATTCGGATTGACTGAGATTTAGATAGCTTTTATGTTGGATATGATTTTATACATTAATGTTATGATAATAATATATGCCAAATCGAAGATGTATTCTCGAAAGATGTCTGTTTATAACTTACTTCTTCATGAGCCCAAATATACCCTTCAAATCAAAAAAATTTTTACAATTTTTTGAGCAAATATTTTTTTCAAAGTTTTAATTTATGTCACCTCATTTTTAATTTTGATTTTTTTTTAATTCTAGTGGTTTTAGATAAGGATATTTTAATTTTCATGGAAACGAATTAAGATGTGAACCGGGTGGCCTAATGGGACCAGATTTTTAATTGTTGATAACTCAAAACCTGCAAAATTTTGAATTTAGCCTGGAATTTTATACTTGGAAATTTTTGAAGAAAAATAGTTATCTATCAACTGTAATTGCGTTATCATAAATGTAACCCATTTTTAAATATGGGTTTAAAAAAAAAAACGATTAATTTTACTCTTATGTGTGTGGCTATTTTGGAGCTTCAGGAAATAATGATGCTACTTTTTAGAAACTGATTCTTAATTTTTGCAGTTGGCAGCAACGCGAAAAATTCTCTGTATTAAGGAAGGTTTTTCTTTTTTTTTTTCTTTTTTTTTTTTGCTGACTTCGCAAATTTTTGTGCCTACTTTTTAATATTTTATTAATAATATTTGAACAGAAGAGAATAATTTATTCCTGACAATGTTTTCTCGCCTCACCTTTTATTTATTAATAATATTTGAACAGTACAGAATAACTCAATCGAGACAAAAAAAAAACATCGTCAGTATAGGTCTCTCTATCGTGGGTGGTATTATTTGGTGTTCGGATATTTAAAAAAAAAAACAAGTTTTAACTCATTTCAAAGAAATAATAGTGTTATAAAGTAATCGAGAGAAGAATAATCAACAATACTTTTTTGGTATTTGATAGGAAAATGTTTTCATACTTTCGAACTATAATAGAACATACAAATATTGCCAACTATAATTAGTATAATTCTTTATTTATAAAAAAAGGGTACAGCTTACCTGAAAACAATTGGATTTTAATTCCCTATTATTATTGGTCAAAATCGTCTAGATAACCTTTAAAAGATTGTTTTTTCTATATATATTATATACTTTCCAAACATCACTGAAAATGTGGATCAATATAGTCACTGGTACTGTAAATCATTAATGTTTCTATTTCTTTGCTTTTGGCCATCATAAACATATAATGTTATGTCATTGAGGAATTTTTGTTTTTAATTTAGCTATGTTTGTTAACATCTTGGATATAAAGTAAAAATGTATGTAATGACTTAATAGCCGGTCATATAAAAATGTACACAAGCTAACCTACAGTGTTTTATACCTTAGTAGCAATAAACAACATGTAACTTTGCGTTTTAGACTTTAAAAAAATTGGAAAAACAATTGCAGCAGATAAAGGTTATTATATGTTCCAGAGAGACAGGATTTAGCTGGGTTTCAACTACCTGTAATAAATAAATGGTCGAAAATTTCTAATTCCAAAGAACTCTTATCCCGTAATGTTCTAGAAAATGCCGATAATGCTTTTACGACAATAAATTGATTGCGAAGCATATGGCTTTATATTATATATAAAGCATATTATATATATAGCATATTAAATGAAACTTTTATCAAATTTTAACACAAATTTACATTTGACACATGTTGCAAAAACGATTTTCTGTACCAAAATCGCTAAAATGATAATAACCAGCCCAAATAAGTTAGAGTTTTCACTTTCATCCCTTAGATCCAGAAGAGAATTTTTTTTTTTTTTTTTTTTTTCGAATTTCTAAGTGTATTACCCAGAAGATAAACCTAAATTTGAATATACCAAGGGTGGTGTACCCATTTTTTTAACTACTTGTAGTATTTATCTTTTTTTATTTATTTATTTTTTCAATTAATAGGGTGTCCTAACGGCATATAGTCTCATAATGTTATGCACATGATTGTATTGTAATGCTTGAGATCAAATCTTAACTTAACATCATAACCTCTTATCCGAGTGAAATAATAAAAATCAAATTTTGCTCTAACAGGAGGTTTGTTGTCACAAGTACAAACAAAGGAAAAAGATTCCCTAAGATAAGATATTCTTACCTATAAAAATCGAATTAATTTTCTGACAGAGTGTATAAAATTTGAAGAATGCAGAATATAAATATTATCATCTTTGACCGATGAGTTAGGTCATATTCCTCAAATTAGGAACAGCTTTTCCGGGAGTTTTATTTTAAGTTGGTTTTGTTCTAAATTCTCTTTTTACTGAATCGAGAATATCGCAGTTTTAATTTCCTCCAGGGACAAATATAAAGACAGACTATCAATATTCCTGTTCCAATGTTTTGGGTATTATAAACCACCGATTTAATGCCACATGCTCTAATAGCCATACCCTAATTTGGACATTGATCAAAATAACAATATTTTCAATTTGTATATAATTATATAATGTTGTGCACCCATAATTTTGCGGAAACTATATGTTCTGACAGAACAATTGGGTCATTAAGCTTGAAGAATTATATTGTTTATTTTCTGATGTAATATATTCTAGACTAGGTAAACATACACAATTTTTTTTTTGTATAGATTATATGGCGTATACATGGCATTATATGGCGTATACATGGCATTATATGGCGTATACATGGCATTTTAAGGAGTTAAAATAACTACCATGGGTTTAAATAATACATGGAAGTAAGCCAGTCTTTACACGAGAGCCGAAGTGAGGTCAAACCGTTTTGAGACATTTTAAACCGAAATGAGTTCACTTCCGTCTATGTTAAATTCAACGCAAGTATTTACATGACAAGGGCCAAGTGAAAATAAAAAAAATCTCAAACCATTTCTGTCTTTTTGACAAAAGTGCTTCAAGTGAAATTAAAACCATTTCTTGCAATCACCTTATTCATGAGCTTAATGATAGATTTAATCAAGAAGGATTGATTGTTTATAAAGGCTTATCTGCCATCCCAAAAACTTTACTAACTAAACTA
>JAUZNK010004046.1:0-10607 GCA_035046665.1 Euphysa ruthae | reverse complement strand
TCACGCTAACATTAAGCTATCACAGAGAATTAAGTTTTTTTTTTTTTTATAAATATACTAGGCCTATTCTAAAACAGCCTGACTGATGATAGGAGCAGCATGACTCCTGAAACGTCGCTCAATAAAATTTTATAACTCATATGGCATGCGTTTTATATCTTTTTAACTATTCTAAAACATTTAGCTATGTTCAAACCCTCTGTGATATTTAATTTTAGCTGCATTTATCAAATCAACATCTAACTTCAAGCGAATTATAACAGGACAAAATCACGCCAAAATCTAAATTAATTTGAAAAAAGCTGACCTCATAAGACTGGCTTTAACAAGCAATGCGTTTGTGCCAAATGTGGCAATATTGGCACAGTGGGGAGAAACAAAACATTTAATCTTCTTTGTTTCTTTTCATTTTTTATTATATTGAGAAAAATAAATATCTTGCATATTTAAAGTTCAATTTAGTTTTATCAATGTCGTGTGAAAGAGGAGGAAAAATAATAAATAACACTCCAATGACTCATCATGACCTAGCATGCAATTGCACATACAGAAAATCTGTCATACCATAACTTATGAACAAATTTGTGTTTTTCTAAGTGACTTGGTTATACTGTTATTTGGAGCTTACCACCTTATGATATTTAAAATCATAAAACACTTATGATAAGCGTAAAATTAAAGATTAATTTTTAAGTTCACTTAATAAGGTTCGTAGACCGAATCATTCGGCAAAATGGAATTAACTACAATTTTTTATTTTATTTTTTCCTATTTTTTTATCTTGTGTATCGTATTGAGGGATCAAAATGGAAATATTGCCATAACAGACAATTTTTGTGCCTATCCTTGCCTTTAATGTATTTATTTTTTTGTTTGTTTTATTTTTGTTTAAATTATCTTTTTGTCTTAAAATGATTTTTAGCTTCATCTGCTTGCCAAATTTTGTGATATTGTAATTTTATTGGTTGAGCTATGACACATAAATAGCCCAATATCAATCTTACTGAATAACACGAACCAGTAATGGTCTCAGCTTTTCTCTCTCTAAAACATCTAGCATTTGTTCGACAGCACGTTGAACTTTCTGTTGTGCTTCAGCAGCCATTATTACAAACACGTGGTTGGTGTGTCCGCATCGTCTGTTCCATTTACATCTATATATGTCAGTTCGCACTGTCGCGTACTTCTACAAAATGAGTGAGATAAATTTTTCTGAGACACTCGGATACATATAGCTTCCATGTGTCTCGATAAACGCTGTATCCTCTCATAGCAGAATAAAACTTAAACTCACAGCTTAACGACATTTTTTAACCAATTTTTGTTTACTAATCCAACTCTCGTTAAAATCCAAAAGGATGTTTTTACAAAACAGTTCTTCTCGTTATTTTCAATAGTCACGCATGCACATGTTTTGAATGTTTTTACTCGACCGCATATTTTGCTGGTATGTTGATAAGTTGTCATTGTGGATCGATGTAACATTGAAATATTTCTATCAGCTTTGATCGTGGGCTCATCGTACAGTTGTTTACTCGAAAGATATCTATCCTTGAAGCATCTTGTTATAACGAAGAAACTGTGGGACCAACAGCAAAGAGTAACGGTGGAGATGATGATTCTACGGATTTTCATACAAATTCTTTCCAGGAAAGTGCTGGAAAATCGAGCGATTTCCATTGATCGTAAGTACAAAAAACAATTTTCTAAGCTAAATGAAAATATCGCACAATCTATGAAACACAAGTACGAAGAAAAAATTAAACGTGCGTTGTTTGAGAAACGTGAAATTCCAAAGGTTAAAAAAACAAGATTAAGTTGACAGACCACTTGTTAGGGGAAGAATGCAATATAAAAATACAAAGCTATCTAAACGTTGTTTGATTGCTTGGTAAACAACTCACATATGCGATAGCACTTGCTACTTGAGAGGTGCTCATGAAAAATAGTTTCGTCAGCGAGTTAGGCATTGATTTGAAAAATCCACATTGGCCACAAAGTGTCTTTCGAAGAATGGGTTGTAAAATATCATTGAAATCATTGTCTCCTATCTAGATTGTAATGGATGTTTTTAAGTGTCAAATGAAAAATGACGGATAAAGTAATCGGACCTCTTCATGATAATTATGTCTTGCATGTAAACTTTTCAGCAAACATGATGCATTATTATCAGCCTTTAGACCTGACTGCTTCTTTTTTGGGTCGAACTCGATTGGCTCTTTGGGAATAGCAGTGTATGTCGTAACCGGAAGGCTCCGGGCTTTGAAAGCAGTTATGATATTTAAATACGCTGGTTGGTCCCACTAACAAGCACAAAGGTATAGCGCTTCATGTTGTAACTGTGAGTAGTAGGTTTGATATAAACGTTGTTTTATCGCAGATTGTCGGTCCACATATGAGAATTTTCGCTCGATGCGTTGGCATGCAATTATCTAATACCTTGAATTCCATTTGAAAGTTATTTGTAAATATTTTGCCAATGTTTGTACTTTGTTGATTGTAATTATTTTTTTTTTGTATCATTTCTCTTTCTATTGGTACCTGATATCAACCATTTTAAAAATAGCACCAGGTTTTTTGGAACAAGTTCCTCTGTTTTAGACAAAAGAGTGACATCAAACACCCAACAATTCGAACTTAAAACTGATTTATGTAATGTTTTTGCTCCTTTAAAAATAACTTTTGTATTTGCATATGCATCAACAGCGTGATCATACAATGAGACAGCTGAATTACATTTTTTTTTTTTTTAACACCAAGACCATTTACCTTTTCAGATTTACATACAACTACGTAAGTAATTTTTTGCGTTATAAGTTGTTTTAACTTTTTACGATAGATTGATAAGTGTTTAGCTTTATTTTTTACACCAATATTATCGTGTCACAACTCTGCTGTAGCCATACTAACTACTTTCCCTTCTGACAGTTCTTATTTCAAGTATGCTGATAAACTAGATTTCAGTGGCATTAACCATCGCATTTATATTTTCGCAAATACTTTCTTCATTTTACACACGCAAAGCATTATTTACGTTAGCAACCCAGCAGTTTTTATGGTACAAAATTGCTATTGCATGAGCATCGGATGAACTTGGAATTGATGCAAGATGTACTTTTAATTTAGCATTTTGGTTGATGTAAGCAGCATTTCCTAGACTTTCACTGGCTGTCATTGTAGCTAATCAGTGTAAAGATGATCGGCGGGATTCTGTTTCTTCACAGAAATTGCATTGCTTTTTGGTATATTGCGTAATAGACGAACAGGTCTAACGATTGTAGATTCTTTATTATAATTTATATTTAATTTCGTATCGCATTTGATTTTTACTCTACTCATCACAGCTTGGTGACATTTTTTTGTGCCATTTAGCATTGTATATTGTTTGTCACTAAATCGAGGGAACATAAAGACATAAAGACACGTATTTCAGAGTATTTCCCATGGCAAATTAAACATTTTATCATTTTTTAAGTTGCTATTATATCATGGTAGCTTTCCAGAGAAACAAAAGGTTTTATTACTTGCTCCTACAGGTGTAGCCAGCATCAACATAAATGGAACTACTTTACACTCTGCTCTAAATTTAACTTGTAATAATAAGTAATAAACTGTTTTTTTTTTCAAAGTTCATCAAAGAATGAGATATTTAATGTTAATGATCCATTTGTAGGCAAATCTGTTTTGGTATGTGGTGATTTATATCAACTCAATTCTGTAATAGGAATTTCCATTTACGATAAAAAAACTGCGGTTAATAAAAACCCACTTGGCTGCTAATGATTAGTGGAGTTTTTTAAGATAGTAGAGTTTACTGAAATTATGCGTCAACGGGGAGATAGTAGAATGATAGAAATAAGAGTAGGGAACATTGATAAAGATGTAAAAGTCAGTTTGAAATCAAGATTTTTCTCCTATTCTGATACAATTTACCCAAGGGACGCAATAAATTTTTTTTTTTTTGCGAAAATATACCAGCCTATGAACATAATAAAACAATGCTTGATAAACCAAATGTGACTTTGATATCATTAAATGCAGTTGATCAGCTACCAGTGCACTGTAATGTCTCAGAGAATGATATTATTTCAGTAAAAAATCGAAAACTGTCGGAAACATATGGATTAGCTTTAAATTTAGATTTAAAAATTGACGTTCGTGTTATGTTAACCTCAAACATAGACATTGTAAACAGATTGATTAACGGATAGATAGCAACTATAAAACACTTCAAAATGACTAACAATAATTTATCTGTGATTTATATTCAGTTTGATGATGTTAACGTAGGGAAAACACTGTTGATTCGTCTGCTCAACTCAATGATTGGGTTCCAATTGTCAAAATCGACACCCCCATTAAAATAAAGAAAAATCATCCAAATTCACCAACAATTCAGCGAACACAGTTTCCATTAATGCTTCCTTGGGCTTGTATATGTCATGAAGTTTAATGCATATCGCTTGAAGAAGTCGTAATAAGCTTTGATTTGTATAAGCAAAAGATTTTTAAACCTGGTCAAATGAATGTTGCTATCAGTCGTGCTTTTTCACTAGATGGGTTATTTTTGAAAAACGTTTTTAGTTCACAAACTATGAAAGCAAATTTTGACTCTGCCGAAGAATATATTCGTTTGCGAAATGAATCCATTTTCACACCATTAATTTTTTTTTTTCAATCAGGTGATACTTTAGTGTTTGCCTTATTAAATACTAGATCTTTCAGGAAACATGCCGTTGATATTGCTGCTGACACCACCCTCACACCAAGTGATTTAATCCTGTTTACTGAAACACATGTTCTTCCTGGTCATATGAATAGAATCATTAACTTATTAAACAGCTTTGATATTGATTTCAATAATTCTGCACACAATCTTTCTAGTATGGCGGTATGCTTTCGAAATTCTGTTGTCCTGAATAGCCATCTTAGATCTTAGATAGCCATCTTAGATATAATGGGATGTCAATTT
Organism: Euphysa ruthae; assembly: GCA_035046665.1. NCBI lineage: Eukaryota > Metazoa > Cnidaria > Hydrozoa > Anthoathecata > Corymorphidae > Euphysa > Euphysa ruthae. Next base: position 5,635 of record JAUZNK010004046.1, on the reverse strand, counting down.
TTAGCATGTTATTATTTACAATACTATTTCCTTCTGGTTAGGACAAACTATAACTTTATATTACTTTACCGAAAATATTCATCCGATAAGGTAAAATTCTGTGAAAATCTTTTACAATTCATTCAAACCCAAGATATTCATATAACATTAGGTGACTTTAACATTAATGCTCTTGAAGATTCTGTTAATGAAATACTTTCAATGGTTCTTTCATCATACACTCTTGTTATGTATGAAGCAACACACTTGAACAGATCACTTCTTGATCATGTTTATATATAAAAAAATCATTCATTGAAGATAATAGCCAAGCATTAAGAAGTGTAAAAAAGATCGAAATCGTCTACTGAAAAATTAAAAGACACTTCTTCAAAAAAGTTGGAGATTCCAAATCCCTCTGTAAATAATGTAACTCCGACTACAGTAAATAGTGTAACTCCGACTACAGCAAATATTACTACAAAAAGAAAGTTGTATCATCAATCTCCAGCATTATCACCATCATCGTCTCCATCACCAACTGGAAATAAAGTAGGTAAATAAAATTTTATAACAATAGTCTAGACATCATTTAGTCTAGACATTTCTAATCTTAACGTACACACAAGTGATACATTTTATTGTAGCACCATAGTGTACCATATCTTGTGTTACAGACATAGATTTCTTCATTTAAAAGCTCACTCAACTCAAATGTAGCAGGAGATATAGTGGACAACATATAAGTGATACAGCATTGAATCCAGACAGTATTCTACAAATATATATTTTAATTTTAAGGAAATATAAATATATTACTTAAATGATCTATTATATATTCATGAATTATGTTTAAATAAAACTAAATAATACAAATAAAATACATTTCTAAACTTATTTTTTTTACTATCTGGGTTCGAACTCACATCGGAATCATTGATTTTCTTTACCGTAATGAAAGCTCTAATACACCAGAACCAAACCCGAGGGCCCTTCTGTAAAAAATTAGTTCGCAATAGCTATTTGTTGGCCCCACGTTAAAGATACAAATACATTAGAAAAACGTTGTTCGATTTGATTTTGATTTTAGATTCGATTTCGATTATCTTATTATACTTAGATAAAATTTAACACAACGTATCTAGAAAAAAACACTTTTTTGATATATAGTTTAAGAGATGGCATTTGAAATTTAGAGCGTATGTTTTCTCAAAGCCATTTCAAGATACTGAAGAGGCGAAATAAAACTTTCTGCTATGGGACAATATATTCATGAGTGATGAGATATAAGGCCGACCATACTAATATGCTTGGTTGGCGTAACCCGACCGACCCGGAAAAATGTTCACCGACTGTAAAAATTTTTTATATGTGGTTCTTCTTCTGCTGACTGCAATATTTTTTTAAAGATAAATTTCACCGACTGCAAATATTTTTTTTGTGATTCTTTAGTAACACATAGCGATAAATTTGTTGTACTTTTTATTGTTTTAGGTTTGATGATCAGCAAAAAAAGACGCTAAGTGATGAATGTTGCAAAAAAATTCTGCCACAAATTTCTCAACACCGTTCTTAAAAAGTTATTTCTAATACATGTTTCCTCAAAACGTTTTTTTTAATTCATAATAACTTTCGACAGTCCATCCGGATTTGAAATGAAAATAAAAAAGTTGAACCCGATAAATAAATAAATTATGGCTTGCTGGCCTCTAATGTCCAAAGTAATAATGATAAAATATGCCGGCTCTTCTGCAACGAACATAAAATAGGGTTACGCCAACCAATCATATTATTATGGCCGGCCTAAACAGATGCTTATGGAATTAGTTTTGTTTTATTCCAATTACAATTCAGTTGTTTTTTAATTTAGATTTCTGTGGATACATTGATTCTGTTTGGCATGGGAAAAGTAAATCGACCAACAAATACATTGCTGTGAAGTTAAAGATCGGTGTTGATGAATTCATCGGAATTAACATCATAACCCGTGATAATCTATGTAGAACCGAGGGGTTGGAAATTTTTTATACCTACCAGGGTAGAAAATATCATGCTAAGGCTGTGCCAATTTCAATGTTGTGGTAAAACTCAACATGAACAAACGTGTTTTACCCATATCTTTACTTTTTTTTTATGGAAATGCTAAAATCGAATTTGGGAACTTAAAAATACAAATTATATAAATATTTTTTATTCAGGATTGGTTTGCGATCTGATAATAAAAAAAAAATAAAGTGAAAAAAATGAAATAATCATCAGCTAATTATGTATTTTCATGGGATATGACTTCACAACTATTTGTTCAATCACAATTAATCTTTGCAAGCAAATAGAGGAGATGTAAACTGACCCCTATTGCTCAAATGAAGTGAATATAGTATATAGTTTGACTTTAAATAAAAGTACACTCGAATGTAAATTTTAGAGACAAAAATCTTAAATTCAGATTTTCTTTGAAGAAAAATTATAAAGTATTATGCATTAATTTGAGCTATAATTTTGTTGATACCAGTTATAGTTCTGAAAATATTGATCATAAACTGTTTAAAAATCACATTTTGAGAAAACGCGCGTTAAAAAAAAGAAAAATTTTTTTACCAAATTATTATCATAATTAACTAAGAAAGTCCTTCAGACATACACACATCACCTTTTTTCTAGCTTTTATGAACCGTGAGCTTATTTTGTTGGCTAAACAAATACGGTTTCTTGCGGCTTTCATCAGCCCACGAATACATCTGGTTTAAGTTTGAGTCCTAATCTCTTGGACACCTCAAAAGTTTACTACTGCTACTATCATTGCTATCACCGTTATGACTGCAGAAGGTAAAGCTATGTCCAAGAGCTGCTTCCCAACAAATATATTTTTTGGATATCTTTTCCAAATAATTTGATCCAATACCTCTTTGGAATTTGGCGTTTTACCGTCAAAGCATCGCGCAAGTAATGCTTCAGCTCCAAGATCAGTATGCGAAAATATTGGTTTTATGATTTCAGAAATAGCAGGAGAATTCTAGGCTTGTAGGATTCTTTTTTAGCAACTTTGTCAGCAACTCTATGGCATTTACACATTATAGCGATCGATAGGATTTGGATTATCATTACAATAATGAACAATTGCAGCAATTCCTTTATTAAATCCATGAAGGTTTCCTTTGTTTCAACGGATAAAACTGCCGTAAAAGTTCTGTAGGCTGTTATTTAATATTTTGCCAGTGTGTCTATCTTTCTACCCACGTAAACCTTTTCCATCACTCAGCTTTTTCCCTTTTATGGAGACACGTAAATTACGCAACCTTGAGCCAATAGGCTTTAGGACGTGTCAAACAAACTTTGCCTTTCGGATTTTGTAACCTGGTTTTTAAAACTCCGCTGTACGACGTTGAATCACAATGTCCTAATAACGTAAATTGTTCTGCTGAATAGATCTCTCGTAACTGCGCTAATTGTCCAATGTTTACATGCAGTGCATTCCTTTGAGAGGGCAGCTACATCCTCACATTTTTCTCTAGCTGTAACTACTCCATGAAGTGATAAAAAGCCCCGGCATTGCCACTTACCATCAAAACTTCCCTGCATATGTTTCACATCTACACCTTGGGGTTATTCGCAAGGTTCTGGTGCTTCCTCAGCAGCCCTTTTCATTGATTTTAGGGCATTTAACACACATGCTTCATGTAAACTTGGAACATTTTTTTGATAAGAAGTGCGCCACATTGGTGGGTTCATATTCATCACACGGTTCAATTGCGATTTCTCGAAAAGCGACAATCGATCGGACATTCACATCAAAACCACGTACACCCTTTAATTTCTGGGTTTTAGGCTTTTTCTGGGATGATAACCTTTCATGCTCCCATCCACATGTTAAAGGACTTTAGATTTGAAATTTTAAACTTACTTAAAGGAAGGGTGCTTATTAAAAAGTAAGATAGCAGAAAAACAGCGGCAATTGTTTACGTTTTTTTGGTTACTACTTAATACATACTTCTTTTTTCTTTCTCATAAATAGGATAATATTACGATATCAGAGTTTTGCATGGATTCTTCAAGTAGCAGTAGCTCTGAAAGTTATGAAAATTTAGATGACATAAACGAAATTTTCGAGAATAGACTACATATTTCTTTGAACCCGAGTGCGCGGCAGTAGCAGAGTGGAATGATTTTGAATGTAACGATGAGATTACACAAGCTCTTTCAAGTCAATTGTTGTGAATAAAGATTTCAAGTCTAAATGCAATTTTTGAGGATAAAGATTGGTATTTTTGTGAGAACTGTCACGAAGAAGGGAGAGATACTGATTGTTTATGCTGCAATAAAATTCTAGCAATAGACGAAAACAAAAACATAGGGTTGCGATCGCAATATATTTCTGTGCCCATTTTTACAAAAATTACTATTAGTGCCGAGCCTATTTCTCTAATATAATTTGCACTTCATGAAAACATGAGACAACGTAGTAGAAGAATAAGTAATTTTGGCCAATATATGATAACTGCAAGAAGTCTTTTAGAGCTGTTCTTGTCACTTTGAAGATTATTTTCAACATCAGATAAATTGGACTTAGTAGATTCTGAACCTTTGGCTCAAATGAAAAATTGAGTCTGACTCATTACAAATTTCTGTTTCAGTTATCTGACTTTCACATTTCTCGCTAAAATTTGTTTGGACTCTAATATCAATGGTGTTTAGAACCCCCTGCGTAGTTTCAGTTGTTTGCGTGTTTTTGTGATGTACTTCTATGGTAGCTACATTGAACTTCTATGGAAGTATTTTGTCTTCTTGAACTTGTTCATACGGATATAACTGATTCTACGAGCTAAAGGAGAAGAAGAAATTGGATATTATCAACATATAGACTAGTCAATCAGCGTGTTTACGGAATAGTTCAGTGGGAGAGAGTTTTAGAATTTTTTAATTCACATATTTGAAACATGTTCACTAGAGAAAGAAAATAGAAAAATTTAAAACAAAAAATCGAATTTTTGAAGGTTTACTTTCATGGCGATTGCTTGAAACACAATTTTGCTGTACAGATGTTATGGCATTAAATATCGTAGGTACTGCTGTTGCATTTAATATTCGTCGTACAGGCGAACCAAGTAACTCATTGTAAAAAGTATAATAAAACATAACCGGTAAAACTTAGTTTTAAAAGCATCCACACACACGGAATAAAATTAATAGAAGCTTTATTAGAAACATAACTTTATCTGTATTTTATTTTAAATTCTTAAGTTTTCTAATAATCTAATTCCTACCTCACTCCCAATATCATAGACAAAAATCAAACGATGTCATACGAAAAATTTTAAGTTTTATAAAAATGAGCAAAGAAAACTACTAATTGCTTTTAAATCATGTTGAAAAAAATCTTCAGCGAAGTTTAAATAACATATATGTATACTGGCGTTGTTTTCTTTTCAAGAATTACAGTTACTACTGCTACGTAAACACCCATAGTGTATATCATATTAATTTCTAAATTCTAAACCTATGAAAATGAATATTTATCATAAGAAAATAATTTATTATAAGAAAACATAAAAAAAAAATCTGTAATCAATGTGTGAATGAATTCATTCCGTGACGTCACAGAAATATTTTTGAGATTTAAGACATTTGAATTTTTTATATTTATACTATTATAATCTAT
>JAUZNK010004045.1:0-10607 GCA_035046665.1 Euphysa ruthae | reverse complement strand
TGTGTGTGTGTGTGTGTGTGTGTGTGTGTGTGTGTGTGTGTGTGTGTGTGTGTGTGTGTGTGTGTGTGTGTGAAAAATGTAGATACAGGTGACGTATTTTTAAAACAATATGATAACACTTCAACTGATGTTTTCAAAGCACTGTGTTTTGTTAATTAGTTAAATAGATAAACAAACTAAAAAACTAGCGTTACCCAAGGAATTTAGTGCATGTTGCATTGTTACATCCTCATCAAATGCTTGGATGAATGAAGATCTAACTTTCGAACCCAGACTGTTAGGTTGGGATTCATTTCAATGTCACTTATTGGCTTTTGTAAATGAGCAGTTGAAAGTTTGAAAAGTTTATTTGATAATTATACTTGATGTATTATGGAACAAATCCTTCAATATTAGGGTTACAGGATTAAGGATTGATTGAGTGATGTAACACAGAGTGCAATAGCTTAAAATCCACAACCAATCCAATAAATGCCGCATCTTTGAGGCATCACCCCCAGCGCTTCATAGAGGAAATACAGTAATCTATTATTCATTTTAAGTTCTTATTAGGAAGAAAAATTATTTCAAAAACTTTATAATTTTGATAATGGTATTTAGTTTCAAACTTATTTGCTTTTAATTAGTTTAGTCTTGTTATTTTAGGTATGATTCTTAGTTCATTCTTCTATGGTTACCTTGTTACACAGCTACCAGGTGGTCTAATAGCAAACAAGTTTGGTGGGAAGTATGTATTTGGTATTGGTGTCCTATTAACTGCTGTCCTTACGCTACTCACACCAATTGCAGCCAGAACAAATTTTTACTTGTTTATTGCAATCAGAGTCCTTATGGGAATTGGAGAGGTGACTATCTAACTTTTTATCAATGGAATAACTTTAGAATTTTATTTTTCAAAATTTTTGTTTTTAGACGATTTTATTTTCTGAAATTGTTGCTTATTTACTTTCATTGTTGATCATAAAAATTTAGAATTTTAAATAAATGCGAGATAAATAATCAAATAAAATTAAAATTATTTTTAAAACGATTTGATGAAAGGACTATAATCCTGGATTGAAATTCATTTCAGGTCATTTAAATAGTGCTTCCACTTTCACTAACCTTAATGTCTTTGGTTAAATTATTCCAAAATGATAAATTTACCAATTGGAGTATGACTCATTAAAAAGTTGTTGAGAAAAATCATTTATTTAAAAATGCCTATATACTGAATAATGTAATAAACGTATTTTTATCAAAATAGCGCATTTATTAGTTTTCCTACTTTATATTAAGTAGAAATTAAATGGAATTTTTATTACCTGAAAATTTTCTTCAAATAATACTTATATTTTTTTGGTAGTTTCATAAAGGCTAATGTGCATTTAATGAGTAAAAATCACTTGACTCCAACTTGTTGCAAGTACTGACAGGTTAAATTCTCCTGTTGTTGCTGCTGCTGCTAGATCGCAAAACTTGTTGGTCATCTCCAAGGAATCATTACCTACAACCACTGGATCCATTGGTTGTATACCAGGTAAAACAACATCCCCAGAACATACTCTTCATTGATAATCCTGTATACTAGTCATATACCAGTACCTCTTATACTACTACAACGCCTATGTACCCAAAGCTATTTGAATTTCTACCTACATCTCTCCTACAAACTGAGCATGGGAGTTTTCCTGATGGCCTTGGTGGTGCAATTCCTTTGCCACATCCATCACTTTTGTCATATTGACCTTTAGTCTTTTAGATTCAAACCCTTCCATTTATTAAATTTAAGAATCAATTCGTCCATATTCTCTGCGATTAATACAAGATCATCTGCATACAAAAATTCCCTTGGGCACCCTACTCTAAATTCCTTGGATAAAAATTCTCGTATTATTATGAAAAGCATAGGTCTAAGAACAAAGATCTATTATGCTAAAATATTGGGTAAATTGCAAACTACTCTGCAGAAGCTGTGTTGTTTCATCAAAATAAAAAGACAAATGCACTTTTATGAATGACCGAATACTTCTTATATGCACATAAATAATCTTAATTTATTTTGCTTTTGTTATTGTGGTTACTCAACAGATTTGGGCAGATCTCTTTACTTCTATATGCAGTTATATGTTTGATTAAATTAGAGAATTTTTGTGTGTCGTTCCAGCGAGTGTATTATGTTTAGTGTTTGCCAGTGAGACTACCTGGTCATTATCAAAACACTTTAGTCTCTCCTGTGGAAATCATCGAATGCTTGTTAATTTTTAGACCCCCAAAAACCCTGGTGAGGTTCCTATAAGTTCATGTCCATCCTTATGTCTGAGACTTTAAAGCATTGTGACAGACATGAATATATACTCTTGCAAATCTATTTGAAATATGAGTAATCATCTGCATCTCCCTCAACTTACGTAATGGATCATCTTTGTTGTAGCCTATGTTGCTGAGATGAATCATCATTTGAAGTTGCTGAAATCAGTCGTGTTGTATAAGCTAGCTAAAAATTGGTGTGGGCATCATGGAGTCGGTCAACAAATATTAATCATCAACCAATAAAATTCATAATCTGGTTTTTATTTTTTTTTACAATACTTATCAGGAAGGCTGTAGCAAGATGTAACAACATTTCATATTAATTCACATCTTTCCACATTATAGAAATTAAGCAATATCATTGATTTTGTATTTCCAAATTGTTTGCAAATTTTGTAGTCATTAATGGATTTTAACAATTGAGATATAGTTATCCGTTAAAAATAGTTTCAAAACATCAACAGCATGTGTGGTCTGGGAATATCTTCACTCCTGGAGTACCAGTAAATATTTTTGTAGTGAAATCATTGCCACTACAATCTTTGCTCCAACCTGCTAGTAACTCATCTTTAGAAATAGACTAAGATGGCAGTTGAATTTTATCAGATATATTTTTTTGTTTTAGTAGATTGTTTCTATGTTGACTTATACTACCCCTTCAAAATCTTGGGCTACAACCTGCACAGTATGCAGGATGAGTGAAACCTTGATTCACTGGTTGGGCAACAGGATTCAAAGGTTGGATATCATTCTGGAGATTGACATACAATCCTTTTTCTTATTCAGTTATTTTATTCCTTGTAGGAAATATGTACTTTTTAAATTAATTCCACATCCATTAGCCATATCAAATCAAAATATTAAGGTTTGCCACTATAATTTTAACAGGATTACAAGATTTTCAAAAAGTCTACTTGGGGCTTCCAATGCTCATTATAATTCTGATATTATAGTATTTGAATTTTTTTGACTTTGATTGGTTCAGGGCTTTTAATAACTAAAAAAATATTTGTTTAACAAAATATTATTCAATATTTTTAGAAACTTTATTCCAAATGAATTGAGAAAATACAAACCTAAAGATATTCCTTGCACCGGTGATCACATAAAATCTGCTGTTAGGCATAAAAATTAAGTTTGCAAAAAAATATCATCTCTGTTGCCAATTGCTGCAGTTGAATTCAGGCTTATTCAGTTGAAGTCTCAAATCTGTATTTTCACTTCTGTATTGTTTAATTTTGAATTTAACATTTTATTTTAAAACTTCTGAATTGGATTTTTTTTTTTTTTTTTAAATAAATCTTTTTGTAAAATTTTATTTTTTATTCAGGGCGTAACATTCCCCGCCATGCATTCATTGGTTGCTCAATGGGCGCCACCTGCAGATAGGACCAAATATGTTAGCTGTGTATTTGGAGGTGAGTTATTTTTATATTCTCACACACATTGTAGTATTTTTTATAAAAATGTTATTACCATATAACTTTAGATGAACTCTCAACTTTTAAAAACCTTTTCTAGATAAAGACTGCTGTATTATTATTATTATTACCTACAAGGTTGAGTTTCGAGAAAAGTTATAAACTCACTTTCATAATTCGTTTCCCATGTGCTTAAATATATATATATCTATATATATATTTTTTTTTCATTTCAATAGATTTATTTTACGTTGTTAAAATACAATATACTATTTATTACAAATACTAACAAATACCAAAAAAAAAAAAATTTTTTTTTATTTATTTTTTATTATTTTATTTTTTATTTAAAAAAAAAAGTTTTTTTTATAACATGATTATGGCTTTATTACTGAATTCCTTCCATTATGAAAATAAATATAAAAAGGTTTCTACATTAAGAAAATATTTGAATATGTATTTAATTTCTCATAAGCATCATTTGCATATTTTACATGTGCAGTTTTCTCCATTTCATTTTTAATGCGACTGAGAAAGACTGTTAAAGAGGGAGAAAATTTTATATAGTTAGGAAGATTGTTCCTAATTAAACTAACTTTAAAAGCTAAGGTGTTTGTGCCAAAGGTTTTTGACAGTGTCTTAGGAAGATTTCGGGGTGTTTTGTTTTTAAGGTTATAAGAAACACCTTTTGTTATGAAAAGTTCTACATTAATGTTTTGTTGATTTTATTTCGTTTTATAGATTTTCATCATGAGTTTTTTCGTGAATGTTTTTTATGGATGCTACAGCTGTAGTATCGATATCCAATAGCTCATTAAGATCAAGTGAAAAATTATGTGTTGTTCTTAATGCCCCTTATGTACCTTATTGATTAATGCCATATCTTTTTTATGACCGAACGTCCATAATAAAGGACAATATGTAAAATATGATAATACATAAGAAATGACTAGTATTTTTTTTGAGATATAGAAAGATATTTGGTAATTCTGATTATTGCACAAAGTTTGTTATTTGCACATTTACACAGTAAGTTATCATGGTAAGAGAACGGTAAGTTATTATCGATAGAAACACCTAATAATTGAACTTTATCTGTTGCCATAACTATCAAGTCGCTAATGTTATAAATAACTTTTCCTTTGACTCTTTAACTCTAAGCTAAACATTAGTGGTACTTAGAAGGATTTTCCACTTTTGAGCTGTTTAAAAAGCAATCACTTATTTTGGAAATATCAGTTTTTAATCTATTGATAGCCATCTCAATTTTTTTGTCACTAACGTTTAATGTGTTGTGTTCTGAAAAATAGCATATGTCTGTTTTGTGTATTAATAGAAAAAATAATGGTTAATAAAAATATTGAATAAAAGTGGGCCTAATATTGAGCCTTGAGGAATTACAAATGTTACTTTGAGCCATTTGCTAAATGGTGAATTTATTTTTATTTTTTATTTTCTTTTTAAATAACTTTTTAGGAAAAAAACCAGTACCTTTCTAGAAAATGCATTTGCTCCTGATTTAGCTAATAGAAGGTCGTTTTGAATGCAATCATATGTTTTTGAGAGATCAAATATTTGCATATACTCATTTATTTGGTCAAAAATAACTGTTTCAAAAACTTTTGATATAGTGGGGAGAATGCTAATAGGTCAATAGTTTTCTTTACTGTCAATTTTACCTTTTTGTTTAAAAATAGGTAAAATCTCTGACTTTTGGGAAATACACTGTTGTTTACTGTTAAGTAACTAGAACAATTTTAATTCAGAAGTTTCAAAACTCGAGTGCACATCTCACATTTATTTTTTAGGTATGTATTCAGGAACAATTGTTTCATTGCCCATATGTGGATGGTTAGCAGGATCAACTTTTCTTGGTGGATGGCCCTCTGTATTTTATATTTTTGGTAAGTATTTTATGTTGCACCTCTTTTATGTAAAACATTTGGTAAATGTTTATATAACATCTCTTCTTCTATTTATGACATTTCATACATGGTGAAAACAGTTCTGGGATATCCTAGATCTGCTATCATATGAAATGTCTTGAATTTGATTCATTATTTGGAAATTTACTGGAAAGTTCTTGAAATTTATGTGTGTTTCTTTGTCTGAAAAACTCATCCGTCATTGTGTTAATATTATTAAATATTATATTATTATTTTCGTTAAAATCTCATTCTAAGAAATTATATTCTGATTCTGCTAAAATTCTCTTTTGTCTTAAAAATCATCATACATGATTATTTTAGTAATTTCAAATATAATTTTCAACGCTAAGCTTTTTGAGTAATTATTAAAGAATGTTTTATCTTGTTTATCTTTTTAAGCTAAAGCCACGGTTTTTTGATGAAAAACAGCGAGTCAAAAATATTAGTGTTAATGTACATTCAAAACTCAAAGCCATTAAGTAGCAAAAACTCATTTTTTAGCAATATCACACTCTCTGGTTGAATTTTATTAAGTTCTGAATTTATTCACAAATTTATAAACATACTGGTATAGTTTTCAAAAGTTATGAAAAATCTAACTAAGTTTTGAGGATATATTCTCCTGATATGGAAAAAAACTAGTGTGAAATTGTTTATCACACTGAAAAAATTTGACAGTGCTTTCTTTATATACTTTAGTCTTCACAAGAAACTTGCAAGGAAATAACACAAAATGAATTTGTTAATGAAATTAATTGTGACTGCTACAGTAAGCTTCTTCAAATTCTTTTGGAGGTGTTTTTATCATAATTATTTGCTTTAAAGACAGTGGAGAAAATAAATGTATCAAGAAAAGAAGGTTTCAATTCTTTCAAATTTCAAGGTGCTCCAACGTTAAGGCTATGGTTTCCTTGGCCCTCTTCACTTACCTCGTAAAATCCTAAGTCCCTTCATATAAGCTTATCTCTCTTTATAAATTTTTTACCACTAACCCATAGATAGACAGGTTCCGTGGATTTATTCAGATTGAAAAAAGTTGTGAGCCATGAGAATGAAAAATTTTCTTTTAAGCAAGAAAATTGGTGAACAAACTATCAATGTTTAATTATCAAACAGTTGAAAATGGTTTTTTAAATTGTTTGTCTAATAAACATATTCTATTGAAGTGTCCTACTGTTTATATATAAACAAAATCAACAGCATGTTCATTTTAAAATGAGTTCATAATTCAAAATGTTGCTTAAAATTTTAACGGAACAAATTCAATGTTGTAACTAAAAAAATACAGAAAGTGAATCAACGGTTTTTAGTATTAACTGTACTTGATATTTAAAATTATTTTGAGGACTATTTATCGTTGCTCGTTTATCATCACTTTTTTCTTAAATCTTGCCAAATTTTTTTTATTTGCTGAACTTTCCTTCCAAATTCAAACTTGTGCTCACAAAGTAAATTGGTTAGGTAGGTTGTTTCTAAGTTTTCTGAAAATATTCTTTGATCCTTGCAACAGATTTCAGCAAGTTACCAATATAATTGTTTAATGGTCCTGTGACCGATGCAATTATTTTTAGAAATTCAGGTCATAATCTATTGATACTTGGCAATATATTTTTTAACACTTTTACTTGCGTTTCAGTTGTGCAGTGAATCTTTCTATTGCAACAAATTTTAACATTGTAGTCTGCATATGACCCTTCATTTGGGACTTCATTGACATAGTTTCCACTATTAATTCAACAAAATTTGTTAAGGAAATTCTATCGTTCCATCGGTTAAGGTCAAAGGTGGAATAAAACTCAGTTCTGGTATCACTTTGACATTGGTCATTGAAATTATTAGATATATTTCTTAAAATACCTTTGTCAATTTGTCAGCAGTTTGATTAAGTTTTTTTACTACATTATCATCAACCGAAAGACTTTTAACAAATGCTGTTGTTAAAATGTCTTGGTCATTGAAATTTTTCTTATAAGAAAAAATAATTCTTGGTTTATGCAAAAGCAATTGATAATTATGTCATTTTCTGTATCAAGAACTTTCAAAAGATTTTGATTAAGTATTTGCGTAAGGTCAGCTGGCTGAGATAAATATATAAATATTATAAATAGATTTTTTGGTGAAAAGAAGCTATCTGTTTGTTCTTTTTTAATCCTATCTGTAGTAAGAACATCACAGTTGGATATCAAAAATTGAACCGCCTTTAAACCTGTATCAATACATGTTAGATCCACATATTAACATCACTAAGCCTTCAAAAGATGATTAAGATGTATGGTTCAAAAACTTTATATTAAAGGAAATTCATACAAATTTGAAAATTTTGGTTTCAACTTCTACTTCAATCAAGTATAATACCATTCAGCTGTTTGAATAACTTTGAAACAAACAATAAGAAAATTTCTACACCAATTAAATGCACTCTTAATAAAAATAATGTTTTCAAAAATCTTTTATTGAAACATTCCAAAACATCAAAAACAATAAAGGCAACCATTAAAGGTTTTTCAAACATCAACATTCTGACAAAAACTTAATCAATCCTGTATGATAGGATATTTTAAAAACAGCTCCAAAAGGACCTTATTACTTAATTATACTTTATCGGCCTTTCTTGAGAAGAAAATACATTTGATGATATTCTGCACAAAAAAGTCTTACCAAGCAGTAGCATTAAACTCCATACACCACACCTAAGTGATGTTTATACATCGGTTTATTTTTGTCACGTTAAGAGGTCTGATTTCAAAAGGTTGACAAAATAAACTATTTAACAAAATCATAGTGACCAATCTCAAACATCTATGTAGGTTTATATTACTGTAATGTCTCCTTTAGGTTTACTTAGTGCATTTTTACTAGTAGTTTTGTTATTAGTCTGTCCTCCATTTATATATATATATATATATATATATATATATATATATTTTTTTTTTATAACAGACAATATGGAATTGTATTTTTAAAAACTGTTGTTAAGATTCAGGTGGCATCCCAGAGGAAATGGATAATCCTTAGTCAGGAGTTTTTTTGAAAAAGAGGATTTAGTGGTTTTCTTAGATCTCTTGTGAAGCAGCATTACTCATGCTTATTCATCCATCCATTGACAGTATTGTGAGGGAATACGTTTTATTTATTATATAATATTAATTCACTATGATGTTAATTCGGTAATTTTAAGATGTTGGATTTTCAATATTAAGAAATTTTGAGATTTTATAGAGTGATTTGATAGATTGAAAATATTTTAGTGTTTTTAATATTGGAATAAGCTATATAAAAGCTAAATGAAACAGTTAAATAAGCCGTCAGGTGAGTAAATTTTACGTGTAACTTTGGCTCGAAAGATGGGTTGGCCCAGGATTGGTAGAAATTTTAGCAGCACTAAATTCCAGTGGTAGATTATCTTACCAACATTGTTTTGGCCCAACTGTCTGGGCTTTTCCAATAAATTGCTAACTCATTTTGTTAAATTTGAGGAATTTAATAGTATTTATTTCTACGATTGATATTATCAGCATTTAATATCAACAACAATTTTAAAATGATATGAATAGCATACAAATTAAAAATTTCCATATAGTTTCAATGTAGGTTTATGGTTTCAAACTTTTCCTAGGATATTTTTAAACAGAAAATCTATTTTTTTAAATCATCCTGCTAGAGCTAAACTAAACAAGTACTATCGCAGCAAGACATCAAAAATTTTCATATAATAGCATCATTAATTATTTATTAATATTATCATATTAGCCCAAATTATTCATTTTCTGATTTGCAATATAGGTGCAGTTGGAGTGTTCTGGTTTTTGCTTTGGCTGGTCCTTGTATTCGATAGTCCTGAATGTCACCCATATATAAGTTTGAAGGAGAAGAAATATATTCTTGACAGCCTGAGTAATTGTGCATCAGACACAAGGGTATGAGGTTACATAGAAAAGTAGCAATTGAAAGAATTTTTTCAGACATTTGATTTTACTGATTCTTGAAGAAAATTATAAAAAATATTTCCAACTCATATTTATTTCGGTATATATTTTTTGGACCCCAATGCATATAAAATATCTTTTCTAATTATTTTAGCATGTTTACAATTTTGAAAATTTATTTGGACCCTGCACTCAGGCTCTTAAATGGACTAAATTTTGAAGTGAAAATGAAATAATTCGATTTTCTCAAAAAAAGTTATGCTTTTTTCTAAATGTTATAAGTTTAGCTGGTGGTTAATTTTTAATAGTTATTATAATGTTACATTTCATATGCTTGTCTTTTTATTGAAAATATGTTATTTTCTTGAATGAATTTCTTGGTGATTGATATATTTAGCTTTTTTGGTTGCAAAATCACTCCTACATCAAAATTTAACAATGCAAGTTCATATTAGTTTTATTTCTTTACAGACATTACATTTCAGTTCTAAGGTTCATTAAATCTTTATATTTTTTATAAATACATACTTGTAATAATTATGAGAGTTTTAAAAAATGTAAGAAAATTTTGAAAAATGTAACTTTTGGTTTAGTTTATCAACCTCTCTTGGGTGCCATTTTTTGTATTCTTTCTTTAGTGTAATACTCTTGTCTTCTTTAAATAGAAGATTTTTTATAATTGCTTCCTTATTTATAAAATTTACATAACACATAATAGATAATAGATTTTTTTTCTCAATATGCAAATATTTTATTTCGAATAAAAATTTTCTCTTTTCAGGTTTTACAGAGGTGTACTTATTCTATTTCTTTGTTTTTGTTCAAAACTTTATTGAAATAAGTTCTTTATGACACTTTTTAGTGGCCAATTACAACTCATGAAGTCAAGAAAATGTCATTAACTATTTTAGTCAGGGTCCATTTCTTTCCCGTGTTTGCAGCAAAGTTAAATGTGTTTTAAAGCAATTTTTTTTTTAATTTAGAAAATTAGTTATCCAAAAAAATTAGGGTGACAAAAAAATTTTGTTCTGGTGGTCATG
>JAUZNK010004044.1:0-10607 GCA_035046665.1 Euphysa ruthae | reverse complement strand
AAATATATATGTAACAAGATATATAGATATATATAGGAAATTATTTTGAATTTAACCTAAATTTAGCCAACAGATAAATACTGCTTTTCATACAGCTTACTACGACAATCAAATAAACTTGTTACATTTTTTTAAATTACTTTTAGGACGACTAATCTATCTACCAACATGAGGTTGCGTGAGGATAATAACATTACAGACACAAATATTCAAGATCTAACTTTCGCTGATAAATTTGCTTTATGCCAACTTTTATTAGTGTTCCTTGTAGGAACAGTTGGAAACTCCATAGTCATTTACATGTTTGCTTGGAAAAAACGTAAATCTAGAAGTCGATTCGAAGCCTTGTTATTACCTTTAGCGGTTACTGACTTTTTTGCATCATTGATCATACCTTTATTATTCACCTATGGAACATTGACACATTACATGCGATGGGATTTTGGACCACTGGGGTGCAAAATAATATCAAGTCTTTTCCCTATTTCAATAACAATATCGCAGAGCATCCTGGTATTGATTTCATTTGAACGTTATCGCGCTGTTACTATTCCCTTTGGTAAACATTTATAGAAATCCATCATAACTACATGGGTTGTCATAACAATTATAACAGCTTTGCTTTTAGTATCGCCATACACAATTTCATTAAATGTTATAACCGATGACAGATTCAATGTCAACACGTGTTTACCTAATAAATTTGTGTTTAATTATTTCTATTCTCTAGGAAATATTGCGCGTGATATCGGGGCAACATTTGCAATGATATTCTTAGGAGTGCTAACAAGTAGGGTGATTGTCAAAAATATCAATCGAATGAAAGGTACAATAAACATTACATCCCGCTTAAAATCAGCAATCAAGGCACGTAAAATGCTGGTAGTCGTTGTATGCTGTTTTAGTATTTGCGTATTCCCTTTGGATATATTTCAAGCAACAATATATACGCTATATTATACTGCTGATTCGTCTGTGCAAGGAAAGGAGAGTTACAGTTATATATTACAAGTAAATACGTTTTTAAGCGCACTTCAGGTGGCAAACAGTGCAACAAATATTATCATATATTCTAAAATGCATCAAGATTTTAAAAGAAACATGTGCGTCATTTTGAAAAGGACCAACACAGCGTTCCAATCTTCTCTTGTTCGGTATATGGTTAAAAGCAAAGTTTCATTTTTGAGAGAAAATAGTGAAGAACTTTTACAGATCATTCCACCCAGATAGTGTAACTTATATCAGTAAAAAAACTTTCATATTTAGCTATGTGAGAGAGCTAACTTAGAGAGCAAACTGTCACTATACTTACGAATCTCTTCATTCGGAGCGATGAAAAAAAAATCTAACATGCGCTTTGACAGAACTTTACTATTATAAGTGGTGACATATGACGTATTGACATAGGCGTCGAGTTATAGTTGTAATGTACTCGCTTAAATAACAGGCACAATCCTTGATTTATAATGCTTTCCACGATAGTAACATTCATCTCTATTTCAGTCAGAACAAATAAAATCTTTAAAAGTCAAAACCCAAATTTAAAAAAAAACCGAAAAAAAAAACTTATGAGAATTGGAATTTAACCTGTCTTCAATGAACTCATATCAAATTATATTTTTTTTAAATGAAAATTTATGGGTTAAATGTGTTAAATTTAACGTGTTAAAGATGGAAAGAAGAAAATTGAAGTTCTCCAGGCATGTGACTTTTTTCACGATGAAAATGAGAAGAAAAGTTTCAGTGATAAAGAAACTATATGAAATTTCACTGAATAAAAACAAACAGAAATCCTGTATTAAAGACTTTTCATAGTTGCATAATTTTGCTTTTAAAATTATGTTTTTCTTCGCCTTTCCCTCTTCACAGAGCGCCCCACATTTTGCAGAGTAGTAAACACTTTTGCCGTTTTAAGTCTTGAAATAGAAAAGGAATTCTAGATATATTTCATAAATGTTTCTTTAATTCTCATTAACCAGGCGTTCCTAAAAATTAAAACAAGAAAAAAAAAATTTTCATAAATATTCAACATCTAGCCAAGAAAAAATTTTCCCTTTCTGGTAGAGGAAACTCTCCAATAATTTCTAAAAGTTAATCAAGTGGTTCTGAACTGATATTGAATGTATATTAAACACTGACTTATGCGTGTGTGTGAATAGTATCGATTCTATGACACAAATGAGGCTTGCTCCATCCTTGCAGAAGCACATTATGAAACAGTATACAAAATGGTTTCCACCAGCTAATTTTTTTTTGGTGAGAGAGACTTTAATATTTTCCGAATAAAAAAATAAATGGGTTTAAAAAAACAAAGACAGGAAAATGCTTGAAAAAACGACGGTGATTCCACTGTAAAACTAAATTTATGCGCCACATCTTAATACCTGAATATAAATATAACTGCGACTGTATAAAACAAGATGTGTAAGGTTGTTATTATACAGGTTTCTTTGCCTCAGTTAAGTTGTTACTTAACAAACCTAAAACGTCCTGAAAATATGATGTAAATTATTTTTCATTCTAGATCTCTCTCTATTTTTACTTTGGAACATCAAAAGCGTATTAATAACTTATCGGATCGACCCACATCAAAAAATTCAATGTAAACAATACTAATCGAAACTTTTAAACAAGACAAAATCTCTTTACTTCCAACTAAAATATTTGGAAGAACTCACCTTCCTGTCAACTAGATTGGTTTGACCAATAGGTACCAATGGTTGCATCATGATGAGAGCACTAAAAGTAGTTCTATTATTATTGTTATTATTATTTCTATTATTATTACTATTATTATTATTATTATCATTCTATTGAAGAAAACTTTAGACAACTTTCGCTTTTGAGATGTAAAAATTATCCGATTATAAACCAACAAGTTCTTCTGTCAACTATTTCAAGATATTACAAACATTCGTTTATTTTCTATAATGTATGACAAGTATAAAAATATATCTAACACTGTCATAGATGGGTAGAGAAGCAGTTAATAGCACACAAAGATTTCATTGGGCTTTATGAAATCGCTAACATTAAGAGTGATACAATCACTTTTGCTATTAATGATATATTATTACGCTTGCAGTATTTACGTCTTAGCAATTATTGAGTGCAAGCAATATGATAGGGCAAGAAATATTGTTGGACAAAAACCTGGTGTTGCGACTTAAATCAGCAATATTCTGGCAAAATCACTATCCACTGTCACTGCCATGGTCACTTTGGCAGCCTAATTGGTCAAATATATCAATTCTAAATGCATGCTTTTAAGAGATACGATGAGGACCGTTGCAGTGATGATGTCAATCGAGGTCAAATATTCACCAAAAACGGGAAATATGCTTAGAAGTACCAAAAATATATCCAGTATAAGAATAAAATCTACATTATCTACATTAAGTATGACAGTTCGTACTGATTGTTTCAGTAGAGTTATTGAAAATTATACTTCCTTACATCAATTATGGCAATCTTTTCTGAGAGTACCTTTGGACACTGACGTAAAATCAAGAGTAATTAGATGTTTTTCACAAATGAAACGGTTCAAATGCTTCTTTTGGAGATCATCTTGGTCAAAAGTTGTATGCTTTAAATTAACAGTTTGGCCAAGTCGTTGCAACCAGAAAAATTTTCTGGGAAAAGAAAAGCCGATTTGACAAAGAAAACCATCCAGAGCATGAGAAATGATGACAGCTTCAACATGTTTTATCAAACGGTATTGAGAATATCTACAAAGCATGATTTTTTTTTGAAGAGAGAACACTACGAAGGAAAGAGTGGACACCAAACTATTAAATTTTGCAGAACCTTTATGGAAAACAATAGAGTGCCAGATGTCATAGTCATGCATCAGTCCAAGATTACTTTTAACAAACATATTATGAAGCTCTCGATTATTTGTAATTGGATGGAAGCTTTAACCAACTTTGTGTTGAAGTATTTGTCACTATAGAAACATTGTTGCTTAAAGAGTGCTGCTGCTTTGGAAACTCAGTTTCTTAGGTTTTTCAAGAAAACGCAAGTCACTTTGATAATGATTTGAAAGTTTAAAAAAAAACATAAGAAACTCTGTTATTGTTTCAAATTTTCATAACCATAATTCAATTGTTTTTCATTAATCCAGCTACAAGTGCCACACCAGAAACATGTTTTTCTTTTGCTAGAAGAATAAAAACCTGGTTGAGAACAACAATGATTCAATCAAGGTTTAATGATTTACTTGCATACTCTTAAAAACCTAAATGGATTAGATTTGCCCTCAGTTGCTAAAAATTTTGTATCGCTGAATGAATTTAGATACAACATTTTTTTGCACATTCGTAAAGACCGACATTTAAAAAAACTTTATGTTATTGGTATAAACTAGTTTTTTTCAGATCTTCCACTGAGTGCAACGGGAAAATACATCTCGTGGTCCTCCGTGCGTGGAAATTTAGAGTCTGTGGACAGGGTAAATTCTTTCTGTTAGTTCCATTCGTATTAAGGTTTAGACTCCTTTCCTATTAAGAGTCTTACAAATTTTACTTATTGTTCATAAACTTTTCCAACCTCGCACCTTGAGTTTTTTTTTTGTTGTTGTTGAAGATTCTTCTTAAAAGCATTACAAAGAAGAAACTGTGTTATATTTGACAGTGGAAGATAAGTATGACAAATTAAAAGAACAAAATGATGTTATCCTTCTGGAATCAGAAGAGAAAAAATTTTATATTTCATCAATGTTAATGAGGGGATTTGAATATTTTTCTGAAGGATGTGTTTTAAATATCGAAATCAAACAGAAGAAATGCATAATTCTTATTGATAAAGTGTATGTAAAAACTTATCATGGCGGCAATTTGTATGGAAATGCTGAAAATAAAGACCACTAGCTTGGTAAATAAGTGTTTGGATCTCTATAAAATGTAAAGAGGTAATGTTTTATCATCATGGAAAACAGATGATTGCTAAGAGGTATGCGTTGAAAAAAATTCAAACGAAAAGAAGAATGTCATCAAACTCTTAAAGTTAACTGAAGTATCATTACATCCAAATCCAATAGAAAAGCAAAAAAAATTGCTAACTGCTTAAAGTTATTTTGTGATAATACTGTTGCTCCTTTGAAGGCGAACCCATATTTAGATACCTGAGTTACAACTAAAACTTATTTAGACGCCTCAATTACAACTGTAATTTGTAGTTTTTATCTAAAATGCTCTGAAAGTTTTGAGAATTATAAGCGCAAATGACTTCGGTAAAGATCAATTAAAAAGAGTAATTTCAGATCCCATGGATGAAAATCCGAAGTTTCTTAAAGTATTTGGCGAATTAGCAAAAAGTATGAAAGGAAATAAAGGTAAATGTGCTAAAGCCTTCATGAAAGACACCAGCAAAGCTACGTAGCATACATGTAAGGGTATTATAGACCTGTGTCAGTATCTTGATGAGAGAATGGCTTTGAATTCGTTATGTTGGGAGAATTTACAACTGATTTCATGGAGAACGATTTTAGCAAATCTAGACAAGGAAAAGAAAGCATAAAAGATGACAAAAACTTAATCGCTGTTATACATAGCTGGTTATGTTACCACCAGAAATTGACCTTGGATCGAGGAGGTTTAAAGTTTCCATTAAACACTTTTGTTCATTGGGCCACCTTCTGTTACATGATTTTCGACTCTTTAAGTACAGGAAATACATACAGGAAATCTTTAAATGATGTTTTTCATGCTTGTTTCTGAAATGAAACAAGAAAACATAGTAATTCTAGCAAATATTAAAAAAAATATATTTGTTTATTTGAATGTCTAAATTCAATACAAGAACCTTGGATAAAAATATTTTAGTTATCTCCATGAGTAAAGGTTATGAATGTGCTTTCTGTGTATTTTATTTTATTGATCCATCAGAAAGTTTTTTTATTTGTTTTCTCTTTCCTAGCTTAGATTAATTCAAGTCACAGTAACTAATAAAATTTTTTGATAAATTTTAAATTTATCTGGCCTCCAGCCAGACCCTGATAGTAGGAATCGCCTTGATATGTACATATTTGTAAATTTACACATCATAGAGTAAATTATTCTGATTTTTTTTCTAAAATAACTGTACTTAACCAACTCTGCCCATCTAGATGAAAAAAAATACCGATACGAGCCTGATATTTGAAATATTATAAAATTTAATTTAAAACGAGAAGTTATAACAAGTCAGAAAAGCAAAGCGCATTAAAAGATCATTTTGTTTTTTTGCTGTCTGTTTTCTTTTCTTGGAATTTTTATAGCATATGTGTATTTGCTTGAGGCAGAATAAATACTTAATTACTTGCATGCTTGCTAATAACCTAATAACCGCTTTGCAAACCGTGTGTAAAGGATTAGATTTTTCCCCTCCCTCCATGGTTTACTTCACCGTCGACTCTCATAAAGCTTCTTAGGCCTGACGAAAGCTCGTATTTGCCGATTATATCTTTCATATCAATGTTAAGCGTTGATGCTACAACAGCGCATTTCGCAAACAGATTATAGTGCTACTTCAACTCTATGATTTTATCCCTCGTTTTTATCGTTTGCAAGCGACTAGATTTTTTAAACACCGGAATATTAATTTTCTTAAAACATATCGACAATACTGTCTTCATTTAAAAACTTGTTGTAAAGTTTCGTACCTGTAGTCAAAATTGTTAACAATGTTATACATTTTCTCCATTGTTAAATTACATTCGTCAAAGGTTTTCGCTAAAATGAAAGTATTTTTTTTGTTATGAATTTCTCTTGGATGTTTTGGATGTTTTAAGCGATGATATATAGACGAATTGTTTGCAGAGATACCACCAATTTCGTCGACAATATGATTTAAAATAGGACCGATGATGAAGAATCGCGTTCAAGCATTTTCCTGCGTTGTAATTCCTTTTATCCCAACTTGAATCTTCAGTGTTTTATTCTGCTGTACTTCGGCATGATATACTCCAATGGTGGTATATATTGAATGCAATTCTTCCGAACTCTGAAGTTTACTTCCTGGAAAAAATGCCATTATTTCGGTTCACTTTTTTCTAAATGAAGCATATCAGTTAAACAAACAGGTAGCATTATACGATACTTAATTCGGTCTAACGATGTAATTATTGGTATTATGTGATTGATCGCGGATAGATGCATATACCAATTTTGTGAACGTGATGTGTAAATAAACTTAAAAAACATTGAAATCAAGTTTACATACACCATGAGATATTGGAATTGGAAGTTTTTTCTCTTTTTGCTTCGAATTCATCGGACAATTCTTTAAATTTCATGTTAATTAGGGATTCAGATAAAGTATTAAATATACCTTTACCTTCTTTACTATTTCTTTGCTGGGAAAACGTTCTCAAATTTTCTACCATTTTCAAAATATCTAAAGAAGACGAGGGATTTCTTTAAACTTTGCAAATAAATACATCTTCTCGTAAAAATCGAGGTCTAATAAGATATTTGACTTTGTATAATGTCGCGATGACCAAATTGTTATCCCTTGAGCAATTTTTAAGAGTAGTGTATATTGTATTAAAGTCCGAAGCAGGGTCTCGTAATAGTGGTAGTGCAAAAGCTTTGGAATGAGATTGTGGCTCATGAACAGGAAATTGACAATGTGCTATAAAAGTTTAATTGCTTAAAGTACCAAACGATATCTGAGCAGATAAACTTCTCCTCTTTAGTAAATAGATATTCAAATGAATTTATAAGAAGCCAATCTGACTTATTCCCGATATTTCTTATACAGCTACTGTCAAACTCATGACAACCCTGCGTCCGTTGAAAATTTGTTTTCTTTGGGATAGCACAACAATATTTTATCAGCGACCTAGGGTAGATCAAAGGAGTATTTAGTTTTGTTTGCAGCATAGGATCGTTGAAAAACTACAAGATTAAGAGCATGTGTTTTTCCTTCATCGTCGTTTGTGTCTTCAGAAAAATCAATGTTATCAAAGTGAAACATTGAAATTTCGTTTTTTTCTGAGATTGTGCGGTGTGTAAATATTTCCATTATCTATCATGTTTTCAATCACTGAGGGTGTAATTGCGGTTTATAATAGCATGATTCTGTGATACATAACGGATAAACCATAACCTGGGGCGCTAATTTGCCAGAATAGTAGTTTATCCCAACTATACTAGTGCACTGCTAGCCCAATACCAATGTGATGAAGAATGAGGCGCTTAGCAGAAGAATCATTATATATAAACTGACTTTCGGTTTTAAAGTTATGCAATATGCTGTTTGAAAAATCTGGATTGGATAGTGAATGCAAATCACTTTCTCCAAAAAAAAACCCAGTATAAAAGCATGCTTAAATTGCTTGGAATATCTTGCCCATTGTTTTGAACGGAACCCATAAAATTAACTTTGCTATTCTGGTAGAAGTGAATAATTTCTCAGAACCCAGCGACGCATGCCTCAGTAGTCAACGTCATCTGCATTTATGTTTTAAACGCTCGGTAGCAAATTGTATAGCAAATTTATACTAATATTTGAAAAAGATCCGTTGAGCTGCGTTCCTTAACAAAGAGTCTTCAAAGACGATATCTTTTATCTTTTCAGTTAAATACTCCTTTACTATCACTCTTCTAGTCTGATAAGCACTAGCGTCTTCATAGCCAAGCTCTTTTAGGAGCTCCTAGTAACAATACATAGTTCGCATGATTGCATGGAGTGGAAAGTTCCTCATTTAATTTTCATGAAATACTAATAAATCTCAAAAATTCAACTTTGAACTTTTTGAACTTTTCATTCATAGTGAATGAACCATCATAACGCTGTGAATGATTATTTCAAGAAACCTTATTTACCGATATTAACATCATGACAAAATCTTCCCAATCTTAATAGCGCTGTCAGTAAGTCTATAGTGAAAACCAATCAAAATGCTCTAAAAAACTAAAAAAACTCTGACTTGGCACTTTCGTTTTCAATCGATCAATAAAAATCTTCATCTTCGGAATTTTCCCAGAAATCCAAAATTTTAAATCTGAGATTTTCCTTGGATTGATAATTTTATGTACTCATTTAAACTAGTTTTCTGGCGAATAAATAATAGTCAAAATTTATAAAAACATTGAACACGGAGACGAATCAAGACCTGCTAGGTAGTAAACCCAGTGTGCAACCAATACATTACATGGTCGATGTTACTACACATTCTTCATATTAAAAATACCGCCACTGTTTACTAGCTCTTTTTTTACACCGTGTAAAATCTCATCTAATAGCAAAAACCTTGCAATTTTAGACGATGACTATTTCTTTTCCTTGTTTACACCTTATTATCTTTGATTGCCAACATGATATATGGACTAATAGACCTCCTATGAAATAATTTCTCAGTTTAAAATATATAGGTACATTTATATTTTTTTATACTGGTTCTCACGCTGATCGCATTCTCTACTTACTACCATGTACATGATACAAGGAACTTACCAGCCTGCGTAACGATAGCTATTTACATCACATTTTCACTGCAGTTATGTTTTCTGGTGCAACGTCAAAGGCTTGTTGCAATTGTTGGTTTCTAACATATGTATGTACCTCATGTAACGACTCTGCCTTATCTTTCTGACATATCACGCATTGTTCATTCGCCAGATACGGAGTAACTGATGATCGAGTTTATGGTAATGAAAAATACTATCAATATCTATATACTTTACTTGCAAACAAAGTTCTTTTTGCACACTGCTTTTGATAAGTGAAACCATTTTAAAGGAGGTATACTCTGTTTCATCTGCGAAAGAGTCCATCATATCCGAATTTCTAAAATCTTCTTTTAGTCTAATTTTTTGTAGAATAGATTTAAGCATAGAAACTATATTATTTTGAGCAAATTTCAACTTACTGTCATCTTTTTGGCATATCAAGCAGAGACTTTTTATGTTAATCGTTTTTTACGTATATTAAGTACTGCGACAGGAGAAATAAAATTCATCTTATATTATATTATAATATACACCATCACAAAATTACAATACAACTATTAAAAGTGTTTTTCATTTTGTTTTAATTTCATAATAAAACCTTATTTTTATCTTCGAACACGTTCTCTATCGTAGAAGTTTTATTTTATGTAAAAAATCTCAAAAGCAATTTTAATTTATTCAGTAAAAGTAGTGTAACTAAAAATATATTGATTTCAAAATTTTCTATCCTCCTAATTCGAGAATCCACTTTAAATTTTTATCTAGAAGAGTGGGTGTAAACAAAATAAACACAAAATGTTGACCTCGGCGTATTTTCTTACAAGTTTACCCGGACTAATATGAACTTTTAGGCAAAAATATAACAATAAAATATAAATTTTTGTAGTTTTATCACGATACTTCTTTACATTCTTCTTTTGTATTTATTCTTTTATTATATTTCTTAAATCGGGTCATAAAATAAAATTAGAAAATTAGTTGGAAAATTTTCTTTTAGAATTTGGTTGTAATTTGTTATTCATGTCACATGTACACATTTAGAATTATATCTAATTTATCAAATTTGTTATGAGAGGCAAACAATGCTTTACGTTAAAAGTAAGTAAGTATTTATTCTGCCACAAACAAATATACATTAGCTAT
Organism: Euphysa ruthae; assembly: GCA_035046665.1. Lineage (NCBI taxonomy): Eukaryota > Metazoa > Cnidaria > Hydrozoa > Anthoathecata > Corymorphidae > Euphysa > Euphysa ruthae. The sequence continues at coordinate 30 of JAUZNK010004044.1, read as the reverse complement.
GAAAATTACAAGACAACAGAAAAAAAAAAA
>JAUZNK010004043.1:0-10607 GCA_035046665.1 Euphysa ruthae | reverse complement strand
CCGACCGAATGTACGAAACTTACGTTGGGAAATTTTCTTTTTTTATTGCCATTATCTTTCAAGAGTAAGCAGATTTTAAAGCAGGTTTCCAATTTTGATATTAGTTACAGATTAAAGAACTTTAACAAACTTTACCAGTAGCAAAATCTTATTTTCGGAAAATATTTATGAACAACATCGTAACTGAGAATTGAGAGATTTATAGCATATTAGTATAAATTGGTCATTTAGTAGAGAAATCAACATAAAAAAACATACTTTGAATGAAATGATATTAAAAAAAAATTACTTTGTAAAACGTAGATGCTCATAATGTAATGAAGTTAGTAGGATGTCAGCTGATGTGTTTTATTTCACAACCCTCACGAATTTCAATGTAAATTTGTACATAAATATAATTAAATATAGGTAAAGGCGTTCTTGGTTATTTTCTCATTAAAATCTTTTTTTTTTTAACAAAAAAACTCGTTCTGAATGCATTCTTCAAAAGAAAACAAAGACTGTAGCAACTCTATACCAGTCTAAGGAAGAAAAAAAACACTATACCCTTCCAACTTCACTTTGCTGATCAAGATATCAAATGACACGGATAGCTTCGGGAAATTTTCCCTGCAAAAATTTTATATAATGAACCTCGCCAATGTTCGACAACCTTCATCTAGGTTTAGAAAAAAAAAATTTGAAAGTACATGGACTAGTACATCCCCTCCAGTGGATGTTGCTTTCCATCTTCTTGTTTTAGAAGATAAATTGGATATACCTTTTAATTCCACTGAATGAAAATATAAGGAAGTATTACCTGACTTTCTGTTTGTTGACGAAACAAATTATTTCCCTAAAGACTCTGAAGAAACAATTATTACTCATGACTATTGTGTTTTTCCACCCGTATCCAGCTAAATGTCCTACAAACATTTAGAAAACAGAATTGAAAAACAATGCAAGGAGATGTTTTAAAAAACAAAATTTCAGAATTTGAAGAGTGTGCAAAAATTATAAGAAACGTTTTACATCAGTTCAGATAAAAAATGATGACAGTGCAATCCAGTTTGATACAAGTTTTTCTACTTAAGTTTCATTAACGTCGTTATTTGAGTACCTGAGACCTAAAGCTGAAACAAATGCATTGGATAGGACATGACTCATTGAACTTTCAAAAAGATAATTTTCAAAGAAATCTTGGCCCGAACCGAGAGAAAATATTGGTGAAACTTTCATTATATTGGTACGTTTAAAAGCTGGATTATTTATTTTTGATTTGAGCGGAAGATTTGATGTTTCGCTATCACTTATTTCACGCATACTTAAAACATGGATTAATTTTTTGTATTATGTACTGCCACTGATGTCACCATATCCATCACAAGCTGTTGTTCGTAAAAATATCCAGCAACGAGAATTATAATTGATGGTACAGACATCTTTATCGAAACACTGTCATCAATGAATGCGCTATAGCTCTAGTAGATATTTCACCAAATTGTGGAGTAACGTTTGTTTCAAAATTGTATCTCATGAAGCTCTAATATATGGATGAGTATGTGAAAAAATTAGGCCAGGGTGAGTAAAATTAACAGTTGTAGAGGATTTAGTGAGGAATAATTTATATTTCTTTAAGGCATCTCTTCATTTTTAAGCCATCCTTAAAGTTTGATATGATGAGTACAGCATGGTGTAAATTTTTTTGAAGGCTCGACATGATTTACTGCTATAGTACAAAATTTTGATGCAGTTAACTTTTCCTTTCGTAGTTTCCACCATAGAACCGAAGATGGTTGAGCTCGTGTATTCTTTTCGATATCATTAGTTTCTTCAGGACCAATGATGATTGAATTTACGTATTTATCTGCAAGTTCTTTTAATGAATATTTAGATGTCGTAAAACTCATTAAACGGAAGGTTGTCATTGTATACTGTTGTGTGATCGACAATGTCATCAGAATTAGACAGGTTTTGAAAATGAATCACGAGGAACACTCCATTTAGAAATTTTAGATGTAAATGTTACAGGATCAGAAAGTTTTCTGAAGTCTTTGCAGTTAAAATCTTCCTTTGCAAACAGAATGTCACCAAATGTTATAATGGTTACATTTGTCTAATAATTTGACACTAGATACAGCAGAACATGTACAAGCTGCTGTAATTATCGTATTTGAATTTTCTGAAAATTTAACATATATCTTTTGTATTTCATTGATGGTTTGACTTCCGCACGTACATAAACATTAGGCAAAGATTTGGTCAATTCGATACATTGAAAGGGACTCAAAGATACTTCAGCATGTTGATCTCCATTTAAGGAATTTTAAAATAATGCAGAGTCCTTTTTATTTCAGAAAAAAAGCGTTTCTCGAGTTATGTGTTTGAAGATTTGACCTATGGTGTAAAACAGGCCTATTGATGGCACATTTAGGACATCGCATTTCCCTCTATATCTTCAAAAGCATTTAAATTTTTAAATAATTTTTGGTAGGGTGATAGATGTTTAATTTTTTATTGATTATGTATAAGATTTGTTCGTTGGCAGGTGGCTAGTTCCAAGCTCTTTTATGTTTTTGGTTTGTTGATACCAAACCAAATTTGAATTCTCAAATAACCCTGATATTTTTTGAGGAGAGCCATGAAATGATAGATTTGTTTGTAAATTTTTTTTAAAACCGAAAAGCCGAAATAAAGATATTCCACATTGTGAAAAAACCTAAAAGGTCCTGGAACAAGCAACCTGTCAAAATTATGATTCCAGTTTTTGTGTATGATTATTATAAAGACATAGACATCTATCGTGTTACCAAAGATTATTTAAAAACTGTTGTTACTTCTGAAGATATAGACGAAAATGTGGTCTCAAATTTGTCTCATACGTAATTGTGATGTTATCACAAGGCTTGTTTCTTCATTATTTAAACAGCTTTTTTATATAGAGCCCAAAACATGTCGAAGTATCTTGAAATACCTTTAATAAATTCTTCACAGAAAAACTGAAAAGATTTAGATTTTCCACAGCAATTTTTAACATACGTCTGAAACAATGTCATCATATTTTTTCCATTAGAACAAAAAGATATTGGTATAACTGGATAAAGTTTAACTGTCTCGAAGGTTAGCTGTCCAAGTCATTAATTGTAGCTCTCTGGTAAACAAGTCCTTGTATGCAAGTCGATAAATCGATAAATCCTTTTTTTTTTTATTACACGAGAACTACTCCCCTTAGGTGTATAAATAAAATACAAGGGGAATAGCGTAAAATTTTTCTGTTTTGGAAATCAGTAGGAAGGCTTAAAAAATACTTATGCTTATAATGCTTCTAATATCGTTCGTATATATGTACAAAATAAATAAATCTTCTAATCAATATCTCCTTATGTATCTGTCAGGTGCCTAAAATTTACAAAAAATTTATTTCCTCAAACTTTTTGTTTAGGGGAAGTAATTTTTAACAAAAAATGACCACAAACGCCACTGTATAAGACCTACTGGATATATATATATAAAAAAAAATATTAAACAGTCGTAAAACTAGTAAAAAATATTTTCGGAAAACAGGATCTGAACAGAATCTGTTCTCCAAAAATCAGTTATTAAATCATGTTATTTTTATGTTAGTATTTTCCAATAACGCTTCATACAAAGTATAAGATAAAAAATGATTTTTTATTTGGTAATTAATAATAAATTAACTAAATAAATTGTAATTTATGCAGTTGGAATATATTGCTATAAGAGTTGGACATAAGAAATAAAAATGTAAAAACTTAAAGAACTTTGCACACGTAATAACACTGGGTGAAAGTTTTTTCCCGTGCTGGAGGCAATGATGAAATTTCGTAACCATTAAGCAAAGATTTTCAAGATGTTTTTCAAAAGTATAAACAATCTATCAGCAAGTTATGCTCGCCATCAAAAATAATTTCTAAAACATTGTTGATTTTCTTGATATAACAGCAACGCGTTATTTAAAAAAATAATGATTGGAAAAAAAAAAGTATTGCAAACAAACACACATAGCCCTATGTTTTGACTTGAATTCATATCGCTTAAACACCATAAAAGTTGGTCATGAACTCTACACGCCCTCATATAGGATTAGATTATAGGAGGTTGTTTTAATTTCATCAAATTATCATTGCGGAAAAATATATAAATTTTAACGTAGGTTTCGAAAAAATTTATGTTGAAAATTCTCTTATTTGTATTCAAAAATTTCTCTCCATGGGGTGCATTGTTTTAATTTCAACAGGATAAAATTTTCGATAGGAAATATCGCCTCATAGCATGTATAATTAAAAATTCCATTCACTCCAACAATGTACCAAAACAAATTAATCGTAATATTCGATACTCTCTTAAATTATAATTCCAGCCTTAATGAAGAAACATTGCGCAGAAAAAAATAGCAGTTAATCATAATTCACAGCAATTCTTACTTTAGAGATTTTCAGCCTTTTAAAAGTTTTGTAAACTTTATATGTTTAATTACTCTGGGTTGTCCCATCGAAACACTGAAATATTTTTAACTCATTATATGTTGTTGCCATGGTTATTAAGGTTGAGAAAAACTTTCAATGTGGTACAACATCAGCAAAGCCTAAATGTTGTACCATCTAGTTTACTAACTTTATTTATTATTTTTACATTTTGAATGAAGCTAGTTGTGTCATGGAATATAAGATAAGCTCGACTGAATGTATCTTGATACTCGATTTTAACCATTCAGACATTTGTCATTTCTGCAATCTAATGACTAAGTAGTGATCTATACAAACCTGCCTTCATCTACAGCACTCATTTCAGGAATGTATGACGTCATAAATACTAGAGGAGCTATCGCAGATAGTATGGAATCAAAAAGAACTGACATCGCCCTGTGTGCATTCATTGCAGACTATCAAAAAATTTAATGTTATTATGCACGATCCAAATCTTTTCGGGTAGAATTGAAACGCGCATTATCGAGGACGGAAGATAATCGCATTTCTTTAATTAAGTTTAGGGACTAACTGTTAAGCATCCAATTTTAAAAAGGTGTTTACTTAAGGAGAGAATTGTTATGTGTAAATTTTAATACTGACTTTGAACGTGAATTTTCTAAATAGTGAAAACAATAAAATCTGTTTATCAAAATGTTTATTAGAAAAAAGTGCTTAATTGGAGATGCTAATGATATAAAAATTTCTCAACATATGATATCAAAATTTTCATTCAAAAGTTTTTATTGGGTTTTTTTCTCTAAAAGTCCGTTGCTACGAACATTTATAAAAAACCAATGACTGAAGCCAGTAAAAGATCAATTCAAAAATTTTACCCAATTTAGTCTCAAAGGGTGTGAGTCTGAAAACCTGTTAAAAACTAAAAATTCAAGTTAAACTTATCGGAATTTCTACGGACTAGAAACCTAATTTCTTTCAGAAAATCACAATAAAAAAAAAAAATGATATTAATAATGGTTATATAGGGGAGGAAGGGGTGTGTTGAGAGCAAAGTAATATTCATTCAGAGCACAGGACAGCTCATTGTTTTAAGACTTATCTGTTGTACAGGTATTGAGCTTTGGAAATCAGATAGAGCTATGATATTTTCTTCGCCAATCAGTATGTATAACTGACGACTCCTAAAAAGTCTGGTACTCATAAATTTGAGCAATAAAATTTGTAACGCATCCATTTTTTTTTTGATTTACATTTGGACAAAATTCACGTGCTAAGGCCTGGTCTATACCAAAGAAAATTTTCAAAGTGGATAACTACCGAAATAAGGATAAAATTCTGTTTCTTATAAAAATATTTTATGGTAAAATTATAGGACCCAACCAAAAAAAAAAGAAAAAAAAAACGGAGCGTTTTAATCTTTAATTATGATATTGTGATTTCATACAAAATCTTTGGAAAAATAAGGAAATGTTAGGGATGAAAGTTACCCAACAAACGAATGTAGTTTCTGCAAGCCGTCAAAAATTTGTGAGCGAATCGACTGATTAAAAGACATACATGGGCGATACCAAAAGATCCTGTCAGCTTTGCCAGAGATACAAAAAAAATCAATCTTATAATATCCAAGAAATTACAGCTTTTAAATTTTACTCTAAATCTAATATCTTACATACATTTCCCTTCTTCCCCTCTTCCTAGCCAGTATTCAGTGCTTTGAGTATTCATTTTTTGTTTATCGATTATAGATATGGTGATATCACAATGTTTTAAAAGAGGTCACGTATACTCAAGATTATATAGACATTTATTGGATTGGTGGTTATATGTTTGTTTGGTAGTGCGGTATCATCTACTATGAATGTATCTAACCGTGATCCAACATATCAGCTTTATGGAAGCACAGTATCTTTTTTTATATCAAGCATAGTTTGACACTTACAAGTATTTTTTTTGTAACCCCATTTTTCACGTTTTCCTGTCTGTGTTCATAAGTTTTACTTTCTCAATTTCTAAAATTATTGTAATCTAATGTTATATATTTATAAGGTTATATATTTTATTAAAAATAATGTGACAAAAAATGATTAAAATATAAATTAGATTTTCAAATTGGAAAAATGATTAACCACTTGTGTTTTATTTCTTTTTTCGAAATTTGTATTTTTGATAGCAAATATTAATATTACAATCGAACTCCAACAAAAAAGATATAAATAAATATACTTTAGTGGTCCAGTGTCATTTTCTAAATGTATCTGACCTTTATCTAACAAAAAAATATCTTCTAATTTGTTTTTCATCAGTCCTCTTCAGCAAGGCTAAAAAAGCCATTGCTAGGCAGGTAGCTATAAGAAGAGATAAAGCAGGTCTTACAAAGACTGGGAAAACTAACAATAACTTGATGTTTTAGGGAGTACCTAATATACATAATACCCATTTTTGCAGTTAATATTTCAAAGTTTTGTAAGATTGTTACTGGATCTTATTTTTTCCAAATTTAAAGTCAAAGCTATAACCTGTTAATTTTGAACAATTCGAATATTTTTATATTTTTTTAAGTTTACGTACTTGTGAAATCGCTCAAATTTTGGTCTTTTTGAGAACTTTCAGATTTAATCCGTAAAAATTTGTTAAAATTTTGTTTTTTTTAAATCCTTTAAATTTTAAGACAATGCAATTTATTTGAAATTTTGTCGAAATTTTAAGAATTTATGGTATATAAATTTATGTTTACATTATCAACTATATTTAAACTTTGTGCCTCATCTGTTTGAGCTTAGTGGCCTTCCACTAACAATAACACTGAATAACACTTTATAAAAGACACTTTCATTTAAACAGGTAACTTAATGAGTTAAAAGTCGTGCAAATTCTGTTTATTTTGTGTAGATAATGTAAAAAACAATCAAAGTAAAGTTTTTACTGCTTTATGTTAACTCTTCTGCATCCTCTAATAACTGTATATAAAGCTGCTTGTTTGTTTTTTACCACGATTTCCATTCGGTGAAAGTTATAACAGTCGTGAATTATTAACACCTTTTTCTTTGTATCTGTCTGTTGTTTTTTGGCATTGAGCTAGGTCTTTATATGTATAGATAATGTTTATTTTATATTTTTGAAAAGATGTTATAGTTTCTGTTCAATAAGCATTCAGATAAACTCGATTTATTTTCCTTTTTTTGGTTTGGAAGTAGAAGTCGCAGTTATGCTGTGACCAACCAACAAAGTATTTTAACGAGCTCGCAAAGAATCATAGGAAAATTAATGTAAATTTTTATCAAGTTTAACGTCACTTACTTTTAAGGAGGCTGTCAATAGTAATACTGAGAACTTCTACAGTTGATGAATTTTGTATAACATGTCTATCAATTAATATATCAGTAACTGAATTACCCCCTTCGCCAATGACCAAATACTGAAATTTTTCAGGATTGCCAACCATGGAGTTGTTGATACCATGGAGGAACTGTTTTCGTCGCGCCAGTAACGCACTAGTTCACTTAAATCGTTTTTACCCAGGTCTCAGCAAAATAACGTTTTAAGCCACGAGAGAGAGTCTAATTTCACATGTCACAGAATTTGTATTACTGAATATTCTGAGGAAGAACCTAATTTTTTTAAAGGCCTACAGTACTTTGATCCTAAATCAGATAAAAAACAAGCGGTAAATCCAGAATATTTGCCAAAATCACAGTAATTAACAGAGCTTCTCTTGCAATTCGCATTCTTAATCTTATTTCGGGTTAAGGACACAACTATTTTAAAACTGGTTGCATGGATGATAATGCTGAATTTGTTGAGTGCGATTATCCAGAAAAAAGAAGGGCTTTTCCGGAATGCTCTCAGTTGTAGTGGCGTAGGCATAGATGTTATGAAGCAGTTAAGTGTCGGTGAGTCACTTAATGTTCATAGTTTATTAAGAATGTCAAATACTTCTTTTAGGAACTTGAAAGCAATAATACTTAAGTTGGGTGTAAATAGATTTGGTTCTGATGGGAAAATTAGGAGATACCAGAACTTTCTCACTAGTCATGTTTCAGAAGACTATATTCTGGTCACTAAGGAGGTTCTCACGCATTGTGGTAAGGATAAGGAACTAGGGAGGGTAGCAGTACTTAGGTGTAGGCTCTTAATTTCATATATTGAAACAGTATATTCTGACATGAAAGACAAGAACCCAGAGTTGTTTAGTAACCTTGAAGAGGAAGTTTGGTTGAGCTTTGGTGGAGATAAAGGTAGAGACTTTATGAAATTCCATTTTGAGGTTATCAAGGCTGGTTTGTCAGTTTCTATCTATGATGTGCATATCTTTTCTCTATATGAAGGTGCTGATAGTCGTGTGAACATGAATAAAGTTTTACAGCCTTTTAGGGATGATATCCAGTTATCCCAGCTCTAAGGATATGATTGAACTATCTCTATCACCTCCATGGTGGGAGACCCAACACACCCCAACATGGTAGCGCAGATATTAGGCTTAGGACTTTTTCAGATTTTGAGGAGAGCTACAATGAAAATATGTGTGATGATAGGAGATCGGGGAATATGGCAAAGGATGGGAAAGACCATGAATCTGTTGTCAGCCGTGTAACTTTTCCTATAATTTCGTTAGATAACATTGTTATACAGGTGTATTGCATATTATGTTAGGGATCACTTTACGATTGCTCAACATTTTGTTAGATCAGGCCATGATGTTGGACCAAAGGGAAGGCGCAGACGCATTATATTCTTACAAAATCAAGGAATGGGAGGAAGCTAAAGAAAGCTTTTCAGAAAATAAAGTGCTTAACCGGGTGCTAAGCAGTATCTACATTGATCTAATAAACTATAAAGATCGTATAGAAGCTGTAATTTCACAAAATAGAGCTGAGGTTGACAAAATAGCTCGTCGATCAGATAATCATAAAAAGAGTTGCAAGAAGAATGAAATTTGTTTGTCTTAATTTTGTGTTATTTCGCATTATGTTACAAACATAGACTTGCTAGGGTGAGAAGAGTGTGAAAAGTGGATGCACGACCTTTGTGAGGAAATTTCGAGTGAGGAGAAAGACTTTTTTAGTGCAAATGATTTCTCCCAATGTCTGAGTTGCTCTGGTGTATTATATATCAAAGATCATATTGCTGATAGACTTGACACTGTATGAGTTAAACAAAGGCAGGTAGATCAAGATGTGCTAGCATTGCAGAATACTTGTGGGTTGCCACAATTGGAAGCAGATCGAGTTATGGGAATCCGAGAGAAGCGTTATAATGTCATCCAAGATAAAATCTGTTTGGTTCGTCAGGCTTATCACGGTAATGCATTTGTTGGGAACCACTGTAAAATTGTTTTAAAATTTATTATTATTTATGTAGTGTTCTTGATGATGCTCCTACTCAAAAAGCAAATATAGCTGAGGTGTTCTCTTACTTTAGCGAGGCTTGTCATTTTATGCTTAGGAAAGCCTTTTTAAGTCACATTGACATCAAACGATTAGATAATGCACTAAGTATGGTGAGAGATTTCCTGTCCTTTTTCCAGGGATAAATATCGGACGAAAAATGCATGAGTTCATTTTTGATGCCCCATGATTTGCTTATCGCTATCGTACATTAGGATTACTCAGTGAAGAAGAAGGTGAGAGTTTACATTGCTCAATGAACCAGCCTCTTCGGCAATTAGCGTGTTTTCGAGATCCTGTCCAAAAACTCTCGCTTGCAGTTCAGCACCAAGAAATGCTAAATAAGTCAGCCGTAGTCTCTTAGTCCGAGACAAGTGTGACTGCTCTGGTTTTTTTCTGCTGGTGTTTGCTCCAAGTGTGGTTCTCCCTATGATCAAAAGGTTTAAAAAATATATAGCTAAAATAAGTTTCACGATTTCTTTTTTCCTCTTTATTTTGTTTTTTTAGAAAAACGAAAATTGTATTGCTTGATGATATTTTGTTTGTTTAGTAAAACGAAAATTTTGTTCTTTGTTCCTAGTTTTATAAAAATGTATAACTTTATTACATGTTCCTGTTTTGTTCCTTTATAAAAATGAAATTTAAAAAATATTTAACTCAAATAAATCAAATAATTTTCTTTAGAGTTTAGAATTTTAGAAAAATAAACATTTTATTTGCAGTCTACATTGTATTATAGTGTATATTGTATTATAGTGTATATTGTATTATAGTGTATATTGTATTATAGTGTATA
>JAUZNK010004042.1:0-26768 GCA_035046665.1 Euphysa ruthae | reverse complement strand
TATATATTTGATGTACATATATATATGTATATATTTGATGTATATATATATGAAATATAATGATCATCTATTATTTATTTTTAGATCTCATTGCCGTACATGCTCATCACCTGTTTGTATTGCTTGTATTGTTCTTATGAAGGGGCACAAAAAAGTACGTAAAATTTAAGTTGATTTCATCATTTATCTTCTATTTGTTTCATTCAGTTTTAACTTATCAAAAAATTTCATGCTTTTATTCCCTTTCCCCTTTCCCTTCCACCCTAGGTCCTAAAAGATTTTTATTTTGAAAATTGATTTCTTAGGCGCTTGAACGTTACAATATCATAGAGCAGCATTGATATCATCTCGTAATAATTTTTTTTCAAATCTTGTGGTTTTACATCATTTTTTGTAGTTGAAATTAATTTTTAGAGATTACTTTTCAAATTTTTAATTATCATAGGTATGCACACGTTGTCACTTGAAACAGCGAGAGTTTGAAATTACTACAGAAAAGGCATTATCAGCTATTTGCGAAGAAAAATTTGGTCATGGTAACTCATTAAAAATAATTATTTATAGTTGCAGGTGAAATTCCTTGTCTGATTATTTTCCCTCCCCAGCGTTAGTTGAATTTTGTTATATACTTTCTTTTTTTAAAGTGACTAGCTTCTATACATTCCATTTCTCTATCTATGCCGTAGAAATCTCAAACATAAAAAGAAAAAATTAAAATTATGTGACATCACTGCAGTCATTTTGCTAACTTTTTGTTGGTGGTATAATCAGTGATATACGAAAGCTTAAAGTTATGAGGGCAGGAATAACATTGTTAATGCTGCCTATTAAATAAAATGTTTTTATAGTTAATTATATAGCTTAAATTGCTCTTGAAGTTTAAATATTATCTAGGATGAGTTTATAAGGTCTGCTTGTATATATGGTATAGACAAAAAGAGTTTACACTACTCAATGATATTAACTATTTCATATTAAACATTGAATACTAGAAATAAAGAATAAAAAGAAGCGTTAGATAGCTCTGAAAATTTAAAATCGACTTTTTAAAAATGTACTTATCATCCAGGTACAAAATTACAATAACGGTTAAATAAAAATTGCGATTTGCTAATCTCTTAAATTGAAAAGATTGGTGAATTCTATGTTTAATTTTATTTACAAAGCAATTTCTTTCTCTAAATAATTATAAAGTCAGTGACCATTACTAGACTTTATGACGTTCTACTGAAAAAAAAGTAAGTAAGTATTTGCCCAATACAATTATTCTTTGCAAAAAAATTATTTTATTAAACATTTGATTTTTTATTTTTATTCTGGATTGGAATGTGGAGTTGTTAATGGCTGTAGTCATTATTGGGAAATATTAATATTAGTCAATCAGAATTGACAATTGCTGGTTCAGCCTTTGATCAAATTTAGATAAAAAAAATTTAAAGAAATCATTTAAAGCTGGTTTGTCCATAAAGCCATATGTGATATAGATTTACTTTTTCTGAATTTCAAAAATCTGTTCTCAGATTTCTAATTTGTTAAGCTTAATCTTGATCTGAATATTTCATTAATTTGCTCAATTCTTTTTCAGCTCAAAAAGAAATATCAAATTTAACATGCCTGAAGACAAATGAACAAAAATCACTTGCAATGTTTGATGCTGTCAAAAAAGGTTGTTATAAATTACATTTTTAAAATTAAATTTCCACATACCTATGATTTAATTTCGGTCACACTTAGGCTTCATAAAGTGACAGTTTTGTTATGTAAATTTGCATGCTCTTTTTCCATTTATTTTATGTCAATGAGGTTATTTATCAGTTTTTATAAACCATGCTATTTACTGATAATTACACATTTTTATTGAACTCTGAGCCATCACAAAGAATTTGGATAGCATTAGGTCCCATATTAGTAGTTTTTTGGTCTCGGAACATTTTTTTTTGGCAAGGCTATTGGTCCAACTCATTGCTTTACAAAGTTTTTAAAAGAATCTTGAAATTAACAAGCAAGGCTTTGAACAGATTTGTAGATAAAGACATTGTATTACAGAATGATTTTGAATATACTTTTGTATAATTAAATTTTACCCAGTGTAATTTCTCAATTATTTTTTATATATTTCTCACATTGCATTCTAGGTAAAGATCACATGATAATGACACTGATAAACATGGGATGTGATGTTAATATTACAGGTTCAATTATTTCTGTACAAAATAAAATTAATTTAGTGCACTTATAATATTTGATATTAATTCAAGAGATATAAACAAAGGGAGAGAACTTGTTAAAATTTATTTACTATGCTTATATAAAAACTTATAAAATAAGTTTTATTATTTTCTTATGTTTGTTTACTTAAAAAAGGATTCAAAACTTTTTTACCCAAATTGGTTTATTTGAAATTTTTAGTGAATATTTGGTTTCATATGATGAATTAGTTTTAAGAATGAGCCCCAAACCTGCCCAGCTGTTAGTTTTTAAAAAGTATAATTGCACAACTTAAAGTGGTGACGGTCTGTGGTTTTGATAAAATCTGAATGTGGTGTGGTAGACAGGAAATGTGCTGCTATGTTCAGCACCTAAAACAATTATTTTAATCAATCAAATATATTTGCATAATTTGAAAATTTTTAGTAATGAAGATATGTATACCAACATTTTAATTTATTATTACAGGCAATGTCATTGTGATAGCATGAACACATTAATTTTTGAGTTTTATGCATTTCAACCATAAGAAATAAACAGCACACTCTCAATATAAAATGTAGAAATGTCTGATTTCTTGCGGCAGGTTTTTGAATCATTGAGAGAGTTCCCTTCTTTTACTTTTTTGTTCCCATACAAAAGGTTTGTACAAGTTAGTTAATGAATTATGCATTTAAAAATTATAATTGTAAAAAATAAAATAACAAATATACCTTAGTGTGAAGAATGACCAAAAATAGTTTAGATTAATAATCTTACCTGATGTATCGTTGCAGAGAGAAGATATTTTGTATTATTTTTGACTAAAGGTGAGTTAATAATTCGGTTCTTAGCAAAAATTTACATGATATAAAGTTTACTGAAGCTCTTCTCTCTTTTTCCAAACTTTTATGTCCTATGACATCAGTTGATTGACATTTCAGAAATGTACTAAGCTCAATTGAATTGAATTCCAGAATAACAGAAAGAAAATATTCAACATTGAACACAAGCGATATCAAGTAGTACAACTTTGGAATGATTTCCAAAGGCACATATTCTTAACAATGGTTTAAAAAAATTTTGTTCAGTATTAATTTACAGATAAAGATCATATTCTATGGTTCATGTCAAATGAATGTAAAAATTAAAAAGGAAAAATAAAAACAAACATAAATCAAAACCAGTTACAATATTATGCAGTAAATGGTATAAATATGTTTTGCTGTTCTGTTCCATATTAGTCTCTTTGATCAGAAACCCTTATGGATTGAGATGTGTGAAATGTCACATGGCTTAATGATATTTTAGTAACGCAAGGCAAGTTTTTAGTCGTATGCCAAAGCCTGTTTTAGCTTTATGAGATTTTAAAACAAAAAAAATTTTAAATCTCACTAAAATATTAGAAATAAAAGAAAGATAATTAATCCTTTCTTTATGATAGATATGTAAAAATTAAAAAGGAAAAAAAAAAAAAAACAGAAACCAGTTACAATATTACGCAGTAACGATATGAATATATTTTGTTGTTCAGTCCCATAGTAGTCAGAAATCCCTATGATCAGAAATCCTTATGGATTGAGATGTGTGAAATTTCACACGCCTAAAAGATATTTTAGTAACATAAGGCAGATTTTTTATAGCACCTCTCGGCAGTTTTAGTCGTGTATTTGCAATTGCACGCCTTATATGCCAAGTTTTATTGTAGCCATCTAATTTGAATTATTAGTTTGTATTCAGCTTGTATATCTCCGAAACTTGTCTAAACTATTAAATTATCTTTTTTGAACCTAGAAATAATAAAAATTTTAAAATGGTTGTCACAAATGCTGATTTTTTATATGTAAATTATTTCGTTTACAGGTAATTGTTATGTATTAGGCAAAAAAACCCCAAATTTTCATCCTTCTTATACTGGTAATTTAGCAGCTTTTATGCATAGGTTATCTGCTTTTAGTTTTACAAACATTTTCTAGTTATTTTGATTGTAGCAACCAAAATTATCTCAACTTTTTGATTTTTCGTTATACCTGTTTGAACTTTGGTATAAGACCTTAGTTTCTATCAAGACTGATTTAATTTGATTAAATGAATTTCACCCAGAACAATCATTTAACTTTCAGTGTTTGTAAGTTTAAACTACTTAATTGCAGAATTTGAAGAGAATTTTTATTGCTACCTATTTTATATAGATTCTGACAAAAACAGTCCACTTTTTTATGCTGCGGAAGGTGGTTATCTCACATGTCTGGCTCTTCTATTGGTAAGTTTAGCTGTTAGATTTTTAATATTTTTCTTATTCTATTATAAAGTTTTTTCAAATGCCAATCACAATGGGGGAATCCCAATCACGATGGGGGAATCACCTCCTGGATAAAATATAATTTTCTAAAAATATTGTTTTGAAATTTTGTATAAATTAGTGTATTGTCTTTAAAATCTAAAAAAAAAAAGCGTTTTTTTGTAAAAATTCCTATTTGATACCATAAATCGATAATTTATAAATTTTCAGTTATGTATTATTTAAGGCGGTTTGTAAATTTTTTTTACTTTTAGGAAAAAGGTGCAGACATAAATGGGGTCAACACTGTAAGTTATGCATTGTTTCTTTATGAATATTATTTACACATGATTAGAAACATTTAAGTTCTTTTAATTTCAATTTACATAAATATAAACATAAATATAAATATAAAAACAAATTATGCTATAAATATGCTCGAACAAAAAAACATGTGTTGCGTTAATAAAACAAATTATTGATTAAAATGAACAGAGTATGCTTTTTTAATACTAATCTGGGATTTTATTTCTCTAGAGTTAGTAGAAAGTTCACTGTAAATTTTTGACTTCATAAAATAGCTTTTCGTTTTACTTTATTAAAGTTTTATTTTCTGAAGTTTGACGGATGTAGCATTGTTTCTTGTGTGTTTAAAATGATAGTCCAGTTTGAAGAAAATCATTAAAAATGTCACACATTGTACTGCCTAATCACTTGGTATATTTTTCTGAACTATATCCTTTGCATGGTTTTCAAGGTTATAAGATAAATGAAGCAATTGCAAGTCAAGGTAAGGAGAATCATCATATTGTAAAATCAATAAATTTTTCATTGAGACTGAGACAAGAATCAACAGTGCTTCCTAGTTATTAATAATGTTTAGTGTTGTTTATTAGTAATTTTTGGTATTCTAAGAACTTTGTCAGTTGTTTATGTTTATGTACTCATATTTCTAACATTTTTGAGAAAACTGGTAGTACAGATATTAGTTGATATTTTTCGGCTTGGTCGACTCATGCTGACCTGTATAACAAAATAGTTCAGGAAATTTTCCAAGCATTAAGAAACTCAACGGTTTTCAAGGACACAAGAAATGATTATAAAACAACTGGAAGAGATACTCAGTGCACAGGCACTCAGGATTTAAATTTGTTATAACCTGTAAACTTTTTTGATTTTAGCTCTATCTTGGATAAGCATTTTCATGGGTGTTAAGTGGTTGTAGGAGAGAGAGCCCTGTCCAGATGTGTTTTTAAAAAGTGTGAAAAAATTTTGAAATTTCATTAAAATTAGGTCATTTTTCAAATCCCTTTTATCTTCATGTTGTAAATATTTAAAGAATAAATTACGCTTTGTTGGAAAGTTTGAGGTGAGACTTGCGCCTTTTGTACATCATAAAAGAATTGATTTTATGCTGATGTCAGTATTTTTTTTTATTTCTCTCTTTGTTTATTTTTTGCGAAAGCAAAACACCGAGCATACTGAGTTTTGCGGCTGGAGCTCATTTAGCAGTAACGCAAAAAATTCTCTATATTAAGGAAGTTATCCTAAATTTGTGCCTATTTTTTCATATTTTGTCTCACATCTCCATTAATTTATTAAATTTGAACAGTAGAGAATAATTCAATCAATACAATATTATCTCTCCTCCTTATTGTTTTATTAATAATATTTAAACAGTAGAGAATAATTCAATCGAGACTAATTACCAAGTCAAAATTTTTTGGTATTTTGGATCTTTCAAAAAAACTATCTGAAACTAAATTTATTGACTACACAAACTTGTTATATTTTAGTTAGTGTGTTATAAACAGTAAAATAGGTATTTACTTGGCTTTAAGTGAAAAATTCTGAAAAAAAAAATCACAACAAGTCAGATATCTAAATTGTTAAAAATTTCCAATTTTATCAAAATTTTGCTGATGTCAGCAAAATATTACATAATAGGTAACGCTATTATTTTTTTATTTTTTTGATGAATTGATGAATTGTTCTATACCTGCCAAGTTTCAAATTCACCAATCAAAAAAAAAATAGGGTGGGGTAATTTTAATCCCCACCTACCGCCGTTTCACGACCTAAAGAAGCCCATACTGAATAAGGTTAAAAAGGGTTGCCTATAGTTACTATATTTTTTTTTGCTTTTTTGAAAATGGTTAAAAATGGTCAAATTTGTAATATTCTTATGATATTTTAATTTAAAAAAAAAAAAAAAAAAAAAAAAAACTATTACAGTCTCAATACTTTAACCTAACAGCATTATAAATAATAAATGAAAAAACAAATGTCTGTTGCGCTGCTAAATCATCGTGGAAAGGATGCTGATATTCATATTATACCAGTTATATCACGGATATATCTAAGATCTCATAAGATTCACATTAATCTCATATAAAATGAAAATTTTTCAATATGAATAAATATTAGTGTTGATATGTTTTTGAAAGCTATCTGAAATTTGATGTTCGTTCGAGTTAAGTGTTCTCCAAGACAAATAAGCCTTGAGAAATACAGAAAAATTTTGGTATGTATTATTTTTATTATACAAATTAAATTTGTATAACATATAGCAGTAAAAATATAACTTAGTAAAGACATCGATTGGTTTATCAATAACCGGGAAAACTTAGATTTTGGAGTGCCTTTGTTTTTTATTATTTATTATGTATTATTTTTATTATTATTGTCTAGATGGGATGGTCGTCACTTCATTCAGCTGCTTGGTAAATACGCTTTAGAACTTGCCCTTCAAAAACCTTTTAAATAATCTTTTTGTTTTTTTTTTTTTTTTTTTTTTTTTCTTTTTTTTTTTTGTTAATTTTAGATTCATATACATTCATTAAATTATTTATAATTATATACATTATTTATTACATTATTTAAAGATTTCTTGCATGCCACTAAGAGTCAAAAATGATGTAGCAGCAGATGATCCATTAAACAATCAATGTCAAATTTAACTTTTATACCCCCTCAAGCCATTTTTTTTTTTTTTTTATTCTCCATAATTTTAAAAAGTAAAAGCTTGTGTTGGTAAAACAGGTCCGTCCAGATCCGTGTCAAAGTTTGCCAAAGTTGTTTTTCAGGAAATCAATCTTATACTCTCCAATCAGATCAATTTTTTAACCTCGCCGGTATCTTTCATGAAAGCTTTGTAAAATATCTGAATTAATAGCAGTAGTTTACCCACCCATTGTCTCAATGACAGAAACAATCTTGTTCAAATTTTTAAAATTGAATTGGAATGCAAATTTACAATAAGTACCATTTTGATAAAAAAAAACTTCCGTCTTTTGAACAAACATTTTAACATTTCACCAAAAGCCGATTTTCTTTATTTTTAGCATGTCTTTACAAATATCCAGCATGATAAGTTAAGGAAACTTTGCATAAGTTTCATCAATAAAAATTATGCATTTCCTCTGTTTGTTGTCAATGCTTAAAAAGACATAAAAGAAAAGAAAATTTGTCTAATTTTGCTATTTTGTGTACAGTTAATATTTTGTCACTTGGTAGTTTATAATCATGTTTTATTCTGTCATATAAAGTTAGTGACTGAGATGAATATTCAAACAGTCTCTTTAACATTGGTGGAACTCTAAATTTTTTCCCCTACTGATTTAGACTCAATTTACTACTAACAAAGTAGTGTTGAAAAATAATTAAATTCAAGATTGTTATAACGATGGGGGATGTCTGTGTGCCAATTCCGAATGAAGCAAATGATGAGTTGGAACCTGATGATGAGATGACATTATCACAGCTTGTTCAAAAGAATTCTGCAAGAGACGATCAAACTATTTCACCATCAATATAGGTGGTGTAAGAAAGACACATTGCCTATTACCCATATATATGAAAAAAATTTTTCAGATCCTTCATTGATAGAATTGTCTCCAGCTAAATATTTCGGACAGTTTATGATTAATACAATATTAGGTTGTGTTGTTGACCAAACTTACCTGTAATAATAATCTAACGTATTTCCAACGTTTTTTGTTTTTTTAACATGGGGCCAACAAACAGTTTTTGGACTGCTATTATTTCAGAACAGCTCACGGGTTTGGTGCTGGTGTACTTAGACCTCTCCCATTTGAGCTTACGGTAAATAACCGCTCAGCCAGACAACCATAAATTATTATCGCACTGAATCGAATGCTACTCATATGCTGTGTGGGTGATACCCAGTACCTTATGGTTAGTAGTCAGTTGTCCAACTGAACTATCCGTTTCCATCCAGGTAAAAATCAAAACTGTACAATTATCAGAGCAAAAATGGGTATCATAAAATCACCATCTTATAAATTTTATTGGTCCAGAGAATGAGTAAAAAATCATACAATTATTTTAGATTTTATAGTCTTTTTATTTTTAGTCTTAAGTCTATTTTTTTGTTGTTAGAACCAAATAGAATCAAATTCAAATTTACAAATTCAATTTTTTTTTTTTTGAAAAGATTATTTTACATTGTTGAAATTTTAACAGTCATAGCTGAATACTTATCTGTTTACTCCGTACTATTCTAATTTTGTTATGTCTATTATTCTTTTAGATCTTTTTTGAGGACTGGTTTTACTAACTAAATATGTACAAAAAGAATTTTTTTTCTCTTGGTGTGCTTTTTGAATACTTTTTTATTAGTTAAATCTATTTACACTGAAAAAAAGAAAACCTATAATATGGTTTTAAAAAATTTTTGGTTTACTAAATTTAGCTTTGTCTTACCAGTATTGAAGTTATTTCCGATTACCTTTTCTCATTCAGGAATGGAACTAGTGATGCTCACATTTCATGTATTGAGTTTCTGTTAGAGGTGAGCATGAATTTATTTAGCGTAAAAACGCTAAATAAATTCATATTTATTTATAAACCCAATAAGCTCTCCTCTCTTATTATATATCTTAATGTTGCAATATTATTTGTCAAATTTTTGTAAAAAATACCAGATTTTGCTGTATAGAATTAATAAAGCCTACACGCTATATCATTCTACCTACATACGCAAAAATTTAAAATCTAAAAAACTTTACAAAAACCATTTAAACCATATCATTTGTCACTAAGTTATTATGATTTTTCATAACATGAAATAGTTTGCAAAGGAATAATTTATTTATATTGTTATTTTGAAATATATTTTGATATTTCAACTCAGCAATTTTAATAGGTAAATGTTGTTTTAAAAACATGTCATGAGTTAAATATTTACTCTGGTTGTGTTTCGGGAGATAACTTCAGTTGCCTGAAAACGGGAACAGGTTGTCTCCCGAATCTTAGCCAGAATAAATATTTAACTCATGACATGTTTTTAGTTATCTTTTACATGTTTTATTTTTATTCTCAATTCATAGAATTTTTTACCTGTAGAATTTTTTAGGTGTAGAATTTTTTAGGTGTTTTCAATTATTCAAATTATCATAGAATTAGAAAATTATTTTACATTGACTGATTTGATGTTAAAAATAAAATTTATTTTAAACATAATTTTTTTTTTTCATCTTATTAATATGTTAAGATGTTTTTTTTTTTAATTGTTGTTGTTAACAAATACGTTATAACTAAAGTAATTAATCAAATAATCAATGCTTCGACACCAAATATCATATTTTATTTCATCTTAACAAGCAAAATTAGGCAGTTCCCTGCAGTAAGAGAATATATCCTTCAGTTGGACCATTCGAGGTCTTTAAAATATTTTGTGATTTTAGGTAGGGAATTTTCCAATAAAATAAATTTTTAGAAATTAGGTAGAGTCTTGTTATTTTAGGAGATTCATCTACTCTCAATAATGATATTAATCTGAAACCCTTTAAATTTTGTTAGTTTATAATTATTAAACTTATTAAGTTTAAAAATAGTTAAATTATTTGCTAATATTATTGATTATAAAGATATACTGCCATGCTTTGGTAAAAGCCAGTATTTTTTCGAAAATCGTTTTTTTCAAAAATAAGTGTCTTTATAGACAAAGTTCACTTAAGTTGACTTAAGGAAGTAAGTAACACCAAAATACTGTTTACTTCGCTAAAAAGAAAGCAAGTCACATATCTGACGTTGTCTGTGGTAAAAGTGAGTAAACTTGGCACCATTCGTTTTTATCTTAATGTTTATATTGTTTTTTTTTCTTCTTTGTTTTCTGTTGTTTTGTAATTTTCATAGCTAATCTACATTTGTTTGTGGCAGAATAAATACTTACTTACTTACTTATGCCTGAAAACCGTCGAAAGTTTTGGCGTGACTTACCTGTAAATGATACCTCGAATGATTTCATTGATAACTTTTCATAACTTTTTTTTTCCACCTGATTTCTAACCAAACTCAATAATTGAGATAATTCTTTGTTAATATTTTGTATATATTTATTTATGTTCTTATTTTTTAAGCTTTAGTTGTAAAACCTTTATTCAAACAGTCTTAACTATGAAATAAATATAATGAAATTGTGTTACCAAGATGTTCTTACTTCCTTTGTTGAAAAAAAAAAAAAAAGAGTTAGTCCAAGCGCTACCAGAGGTATTTTTAGTATAAAAAAATGAAATACAGTTTTTAAAATTATTTCTTAATTGGAAGGCTTAAAAAAGAGAGTTTTTTGCGAATACCTCAAATTGACGTTTTTTCACTTATAGTGCCTTATTTGAAATTATCAAAGTTGTTTGGTATTTTTATTGTAAAATTTCATTCATTTGCATGAGAAAAAAGTCATACTACATCTTGACAATGGTAGAAATAACAGTCTAAATGTTGGTAAAGAATGCTGCCTTTTATTTTTTATATGCCAGATAGCCTTTAATTTATTTTCTTCATTATCTGATGGTGAAAAATCTTTAACCATTTTTAGTGTAAAAACCTTAAATTAGTGTGAGTGTATCTTCTTTGGATCAATACCATAAATTTAGAGAGACAATTTTTTGTATAAATAATTCTTTGAGCAAAACTTGAAAATTATTTTTATTTTTAGATGGGAGCTGATGTTTTGTTGGAGGGTTTCACCAATGAGACAGCTGCAGATGTGGCTGAACGGATTGGCAGCAAATTGGAAATAATTCAAATACTAAGAGCTGCTGAAGGTTTTTATATAATATTTCCTGCAGTTGTAGTCAATTAACAAGAAATTACATGATTCTCCTTCAAATTCTGATGTCACAATCCAAATTCTGATGTCATGATCCAATTTCTGATGTCATAATCGAAATTGGAAAGTTTTAAGCAGTTGCTGAAAGTTTAAACATTTCACAATCATTGATGTTAAAATGATTTGACGTAAAAGCCAACTTTAGGCATGTCTGTCTATACATCCACTTTTTTCTCAAAAACTTTATGCTTGTTTTTTCAAAAAGTTTTTAATAACAAAACAGATCTAAAAGATTTTGTACTAAGTCAATATATGGCTACACGGAAATCTTTTAATTTCATTAAAACCATTCATAACCTTTGTCTTTCAAAGTTTTCTCACAAAGTTTGCCACTTTCTTATCTTGTACCAATATTTTGAAATTACGATTTGAGGGCCTAGACCATGTTTGATAACATTTTTTTCCATGAATTTTTTTTTTCAAAAAACTTTTTGTCAAAGACCTTGTATTAAATCCAGGGATTGAATTTTTAGGAAGTTTTTAACTATATTGCGATGTTCACTGAGTTATTTTATCCCAGCAAATCCACTCTAACAATTATAATTCTCCAGAACTTTAACAATGGAAAATTGATTAGATGTTAGTCGTTTAGAGATTATCTAAAGGTTCTTTGAATTTGCCTATCTTTATTGACGTAATTCTTTAATATACAATAACATTTTTTCTCTACTGTAGAACCACCCACACTTTTTTTGACAGATTTTGTATGAAATTGAACTAGACATTAGATTATTGCTTACCTATTAATGGGTACAAATTTAGGAGTAAAAATCAAACATGAAATTTTCTCAGAAGCTTTTTATGATTTGTTTTTAATTTTTTATGAAATTTTTCATTCTTCAAAACATTATCATTTTAGATCCTGAAAATTTTTCAAGAAATTATTTTTTATTCTCCTAAAAAAATTTTTTGGTATTTAAAAATATTTTTATGATTACTTATTATTACTATGATTACTTTCATAAGTTGAGGAGCATCTTTTAAGCCAAATGACGACCTATCCAAAACTTATTTTTTGGGCAGTGAAAAATTGAAATTTTCTTGTGATAAATTTTTTTATTTATTAGTTTTTTTTTTTTTTTAACTTGTCAGCCTTGTCTTGTCTATTTTTTTACAAGAAACTGCGTTCCGGTTCTACTGAAATCTTATTTCACGTTAATGCACTTTGTTGAAAAAGAACATTTTTGTTAAATGTTAAAATATTTTCTTTTTTTTATTGCCAATATAATTTCCAGAAGTCCGTTAGTCATTTAAGTGTGGTTTGTTTTTGTTTTGTTTGGTTTGTTTTTGTTTTTGTTTTAGTTGAAGTTGCCGTGTGTGAGCTGGATAAAAAGATGAAATCTTTACGTGGTAATTTAATAAATTTGATAATGTACATTAATGGCCCTCAGTCTGACAAAAATTCGTTTGCCTAATTTTATACTAGTGCAATTGAAAAATTTCATTTATATGAGTTGGCAGTTTTTTTGGTAATTTTTATTTTTAGTTTAATATATTACAAAAAAACATCTTTTTTTAATATTACTTTTGATATAATTTTAACATTAACAAATGGACGAGAATATTAAATTTTTTTAACTAAAAGCATAGTATTATGAAATATGCTTTGACATATTTATGGGACCTAATGATGTAGTTTAATATTTTAATTGTTCACGCAACCTTATTTCAAACTTTTTTAACTTTAAAGAACCAACCAATACAAATGAATTCATGAAATATACTCACGTTAAATAAATAATTTACGATAGAAGTGCAATGTACACATATTTTATTCTGTTTCTTAGCTTCATCACCTTCTGCTAAAGAAAAGTATCTTTTACGCCTCATTACTACTCTCATGAACAGAGTAAGAGAAGAAAATCAAGGTAAATAATTTACTATTAGGTTCTCAAATTTTAACAGAATATTTCATTACCAGAGTTGCAAATTGACATAGAAATAGTTAAAAAAAATTTTGTGTATTACTTACTAATGGGGGAATGACGGGGAGTATTTTTCCTGAATATTAATAAAAAAATTTATAATTAATACTAAATGGCGAAACTCGCAAATAAAAAATAAAAAACGAATTTCAATTTTTAAATTAATGTTTATAAAATCTAAAAGCTAAAAGATCCCTTGAATCTATATATATTTTTTTTTTTATAGCTTACCTGGGTGTACTTTTTAGATGGCTAGAAAATCTGGCAGGCTTAATAGATTCACTCATAGTTCGTCTTAGCATTTTTGGACCCAGACAGTAAAGGTCCTATGAATACAGTGGTTTTTTTTTTTTGCCCGTCCATACTAGATCTTAATATTCACTCATTGTATACTTATTTATCTGTCCATACTAGATCTCAATATTCACTCATTGTATACTTTTTTATAATTTTAATTTTTCATGATGTAAAGGATAGAAAATAAAGGCCTAATAGGTTGATTTTAGGCTAAATGAGGTAAAAAAAAGTTAATAATCACTATATTTTTTTAAATAGCGTGGGTCCAAACTCACACTGCATGTTGGCTTAATTCTTTTAAAGCAATCAAACCCAATCTTTATAAAATTTTTCTTAGATTGCTCTAACTATAGGATACATTTCAAATAATAATTTTGGTAATTGTTTAATATAATTTCCTCTGATCACTTTATGCTTGTTCTTTGCAGTTTTTTGGTGACCCAAATAAAACCTCTTTCTTCACTTCTATTTTTCCATTGTATTAAATTTTTCTTGTTTAAAAGGAGTTTTTATTGGAATTGAAAATAAAGTAGCATGTATGGAGGTTTTATTTAGTTTACCTTGCTCTAACCACTAGAAAAGCGTTTTGTAATGCCCAAGGACCAAGTTTATTATTCTCAAGTAGCGGATCTCTTCAGGTTTTTTAATCTGCTGAATATCATATTAGCAGAGCAAAATTTTTTATTACACTGCAGATCTCAATTCTTTTCTAATAAAACTTGTTATTATACAATTACTATACTGTTTGTTTGTTTGTTTTTGTTTGTAATATTTTTTGTTTGTAATATATTTACTGGCATTGGATAGCGAGCTTGCCCTACTTGGCGAAATGGCTAAATAAATGCATAGCTCTTTACCTCTGCTTATGTGAGATTTCCATACTAGAAAACCTTTTTTTATAGTACAAGTCACTTATAATTAGACTGCCTATTCACCAGTTTATGTGTTTGAAAAAATCTTTTATTACAATAAAACCAAAAAAATGCAAATTTATGCAACTTGAGAAGCAAAAGCGAAACGACAACGAAAGTAAAACCAAAAGTTGATAAATTGCAATATAATAGATGTAATTCTAAACATTGTAGAAGTTCATCTACAAATTATTTTTAATTTGTTTTATCATTTTGATATTGTTATTGTCTAGTTACTTTTGCTTTATTTACTATTAGTTATTCTATTAGTAGTATTTAAAATATAAAATGTGCAAAAACTCGGCATGAAAATTATGAAAAACTCTCTGTAAAAAAAATGTCAGTATTAAATCCACCGACTTTTTTGATCATATCGTTGTTTTTTTTTCTTTTCTTTTTTTATTATATTAGTATGTAAATAAAAATTATTTTTAGAAGTTTATTTATGCATTTAATATACACAAACTCAAAATATTTTTAATTTCAAAGGTTCAACGCCTAAGATAAATTTTAAAGAAAATTTTAGAGATACCTTAAAGATATAAATCAAAATGGTGAACATTAAGCATGACTTTCAAAAGTAAATAGCTGAAAAATTATTGGGAGTTTTCATACAAACCCACAAAAAACAAGCACAGTATTTAGATTAGCATTAGACCAAAGAGGTCTTTTTTTTTTTCCCCTGTATCTCCATGGCACTTTCAAAGTGTCCCACACCCCAAGTTATACCTAACGTCACTACTTCGTAGCTCATACAAAAAACCAGAGTCCCCAAAAAATACCCTGAATGTTTCACTGGTATATAGAAAATGAAGCAATCATGGGTTCTTAATTTTTAAAAAAAAGTTTAAATTATTAACTTTATATCTATGTCTACAAAAATATATTTTCATCAGATAGGTTTATAAATAACCCCCTACTCTCAAAAGCCCTGATCATTTACTGTATCTAATTAAATGTTAATTCCAAAATCTTCTATTGGCTTTACCATTCACACATCTATTTAGACTTAAACCAAGTTATAACCACAAATGAACAAGACAAAGACAGAGCTGACCCGCCAACAAGTTTTGATAATTGCCAATTAAATCGTCCTCAAAAGGTAAAAATGATGTTTTGCATTTTTTTTTTTTTTTTTTATTATGAATTATTCTTTATTTTTTGTTTTCTTATATCTAAGTTTATATGTCTCAAGTTGGCATTTCTCAATTTATTAATTTAAAATTATATTTACCTAATTGTTCAAATAGTTGTAATATTTCAAGGTATTTGTTTATTTTAGGCGCCGAATCAGTGCTGTAAATGTAGAGGTATGTACAGCTTTTAGCGAACATGCTAAAGCTTCACTTTATTATTTAAAACATGTTTTTATCATTGATAAACACATGATATTCAATGAAAGATATAATAATCAAGGTAATAATTCAATGAAAGATTGGATTAGGGTTTGCTAGCAGAGCAATCATGCATTTCGACTAACTTCGAACAGTTTCAAATTTATATATTAAAAATCGAAAAGCGATGAGCCCGAAGTCAATACTAATTCTGTAAATTTTACAGACCAGATTTGATTTGATTGTTTAGTCTTTCTATTTTTAAATATATTACATATAATATAAAATGTAAACCTTTAAAATATGTCAAGATGTTATAGTTCAGAATTTAGGGGATGAATAATGGATTTTTACCAGAAAATTAGATAACGGTGGTAATGGTGTATCCTTAAAAACTTTTACTAGTTTACCACAGCCTCGCTTTTAATACTTATAAAAGTTATACATCAAAGACAAGAAAAATTATTTTAGACTGTTAATCTAATCATAATCCATTTTAAATTCCGCAAACAAGAGGAAAATGTTTTGAAAAGAAATCAGCGTTGATTCCAAAGATCAGAATTTGTCATGGTGAAACCCAGACAGTTTGCAGGTACCGAGGCGTTTTTCAAACCGGTGTCTCATCGGTTTTTCACACCTAATATGGTATGCTTTAACCGTGCAATGTTTCCAAATGTTAGGTAAAATGCACAATCAGTCTAATTTTGGCGCTAACAAACCCTACTAATAATAATATCCAAAATATTCTAAATTCAATATGAATATTTTTCTTAAATACAGACAATTAAATAATGACTATTAATTAATATTATTATCAGGAACAAATATTTACACAGGATATTTGTGTAATACCAAGTGAAAAATAAAGCATGAGATAAATAAACTATTTGAATTTTTATAGGAACTTTTTAAAATTTACCTGCAAGCCATACTCTTTTTAAAAACTATGTAATTCTACTCTCGAAGCTAAAATTATAATATAATATTCTTTGATAGAGGACCACTGCCATCCATGCTGTAATCTGTTATTTTGCATTAGCCTTATGTACTCCGCTTTTTCAGGTAGAGTACCTCCATTGACTTGCAGAGTTGATTTTTATTCATCATTTGCATATTTTTACAGCCACTTATTTCTTCATTCTTTGAAATGATTAGCTGTATATAATCAAGCGAAAAATCAAAGCAATGTCTAGGTATTAAAATGATATATTTCAGATATATTCTTAGCTTTATTTTTTCTGCTTGCGGCACTGTTAAGATAGAATTTATTATGAACTCTTGGGTGTTTAATAGAAGAAAGCGTCTCAATAACTGATGAGGTGGTAATTTTTTGTACGTGACTTCCTTTTTAAATTTATCACCTGAGTGTAGATACATGGCCCAGGACCAAAAAATTCATCACCGAATTTCAGAAAAAGTCATTAAGTAAATAGGTAAAAAAAAAAAATAATTCATTTATTTATTTTTCCTGAAATTTAAAAAATGAGGCTCATCTTTTCTCATGTTTCAGCACTTTGAAAAAAAAACACGGGAAAATAGGCAATTAGACAGGAAAAACAGACGAGTTCTGGATCAGCTTTAATGGAGAATCAAATATAGTTTTTTGAGCATAAAACACCTTTAAAAAGAAAGTTCATTTTATAATCAGTTTTTATTATTCATTTAAAAATGCTTACTGCAATACAATGCAAAATTTTGATACAAAAAATTTAATTTTGTGTGTAATTTATCCAAAAAAAATTAACTTTAAATTCTCCCAACTTTGATAACTTTATAAGATATTAGAAGAATAAATATAGACCTTTCTTAAAGGAAGTTGGTTGTAGATTTTAGTTATCTCATGGCATGATTATCTAATTTGCTTAATGGTATTTTGAGATGAAAAATTTAAGCATATTTAAGATGTATCTGTTGTTGAGCTGGTAATGGCTAATAACTGGCTTTGCCTGTAAATATTTTTGTTTCATTTTTATTTGTTTGTTATTATTTTTATTTTAAACTTCAATTTTTAAATTTCTTTGTCCTTTTAAATTCTTTTAATTTTATTAAATTAAATAATTCATCCTCAAGTTTTTTTTTTTCTTTCAAATTCTTGTACTGAGATGAAACTGTTTCCATTTCAGCTTTTGGCTTTTTCTAATTTCTCGCAGTTACAGAAAAAATAAGTTTTGCATAGATTTTTTTTATGAAAATAAAGCTTAGAATAATTTTTATTATAAAGCTATCTGATACGGGAATATTTTTAAAGAATATTTAAAATTCCAATTAACTTTCACCAATTTAGTTAATATACAATGGTATTAATAAAACAAATAGAATGTTATTTGTTTCAAAATACAGCTACAAAAATTTGTAGGTAAAATTCAATTTAAAAAAAGCTAAGCCATTCTCTCATGACAATTATTTTGGGACAGTGCTCCGGCAGTAAATTGCTCAACTGGAAACAGAAAAGTTAAAGATTAGCTGAAAATTAAATTTGTTTGCTTTAAATTTTGAAGCTTATTGCTATCTTTGTTATAAGATTTTGATGTTATTGACTGCCTGTCACAACAGCCTATTTTCATTTAATATTATCCCATTCCTTCTTTATATTCTCACTCTGTTTTAAAGGTGTTTGTTTTCTTAAAAACCAATTATTCAAAATAAAAAGAAAAAAACTCTTGGATTGTTAAAAGACAGAAATTGTACAAGATAAGCCTTATTTCCATTGTGGTTCACCAAGAAAGGGTGTGCATATTTTAATAATTTAATAAATTAAAACACAGTAAATAAATTTATATTTTCGTGTTAAATTTGGAGGATAAAAACAATATTAATTCTTTTACTAGAATTATACATTTTATAACTTGTGATATGGCACTAATCTATAAGTAATTTGCTTTTCTCTTTGTCGCAAGCATAAAAAAGTATTTGCCATGTTTGTGACATACGAATTTAATATCACTGAAATTTTCTTTGAAAAACTTAAATTATCTTTTTGATATTTAGACAAATTTAGACTTTAATAATTAATTTTATCATTTTATTTACTTTTTTTCTAGGTGATCTAGATTCTGGATTATTTCAGCACCTCTCAATGCAACATGGTCCATTAAAACCTCAACCACCTATACAAAATGTGAGTGTCCACTTTAACTATTGAGATATATATTTTTTGAATACTATCTCTCACTTAACAAACTATCAAATAAATAAATGCAATTCATTTCAATTCGATTGTTTAATGCACCCTTTATTTTATGTATCAGAGGTTCGACTCGATTTAATTAATTTTTACTTTTTAAATACTTGATATTTTTTTAGCGAGAGATAAAATCATTATACAATGAATATCAGGTGTATTTCATTACATATTACTCGCTCATCTGCCCCATTATTACGTTGATTATAAATGAATTTCTATACAACTTTAGTAGCAGAGGTGAATACCTCTGACACTGTCAAATACATAATACTAATCAATTTGTTTTCTGGTGATCAGTGGTTTGGCTAATGGTTTTTAAACCAGAGGTCAGTGTTTCGATTCCTTCTATGAGAAAAAGGAATTCATTTGTATTTATTTACTGCATAATTATAAAGAAAGAAATAAATTCATAAATTTTTTTTTTAATCCAGTTTTTAGTAGTGGATTTTTGCACAAAAAAGTGAAAAAGTTAAATATAACCAAGATTTTCATTGTGTGTGTGTGTGTTATAATAATATTATTAAAATGAAAGCTTTATAACTTTAAATTTACATCATAATAATTCATTCTAATGTAATTATTATAGTATTTAATTATGCTAGTCAAATTTAACTACTCCATTTTCAAACTCCCATATTAGGTACACATCAACAAATAATAAATTTACAATGAAAGAGTTTATTTGAATCAATAACTCATAAAGCAAGATAAGTTAATTTGTAAACCAAGAAATTAGACTTTGGTATCTCACATATACAACAGGTTAAGCATCAAATCATGTGGCCCTGTGGAACACATTAACTGGGTTTATCAAGTCCAAAACTTAAATTCAGGGCATTTAATCCATCTGCTTGGGAAGAATATGTGACTTTTTGAAGGAAAAATTTACTGTCATTTGTCCATCTTTTATTATAGCCTAATGGTGTAGATGAGGTATCATATAATAAACTAAAAGAAGAAAAACAGCTGTGGGAGGACAGATCAAGAAAATTAATGCAATCTATCGCTCATTCTAATAAGGTTTGTAATCCATTTTAAATCTTATCCAACTTTAATGTATTTTAAAACAGGTGCATACTCTTATGCATTAAAGTGGACAAAATATAGCAACATAGAGAAAATACTCCTATAACGCAGTCGTCATAAATATTGATGATGCTACTCATTAAATAATGAAAAATAATGGAAATAATTAAAAACATTGCTTTTTGAAAATATAATGTCACTAAAACAACATGTTTTAATAATATTTACAATGCAAAATATTAATTATAAATTAATTATAAATATATTGCAAAAATCTAAATCTGATTGGTAACTTTTCTGACAACAACCTTAAAATTCTATTATATTGTGATTTATTCTGAATAGTGCTTCAGTTCTGAAATAGGCTAATGTGTGTATTAATAGTCCAGGCTCTGTAAGTAGGAACCTGTAGAAATTGTAGAGTATACGGAAACATTATATTCTCCAAGTTTCTGCAACCTTAGTTGACTCAGAAAAACTTGGGTGGACTTTCTAAAACAGTCAAAATTCTGGTAGGGCAAAATTTTTCTGTTACTAAAACATAGATTATTATACAGCATTGGAAGAGGAATGCAATGCTGAGTAATAGTTACAAAAACACAAAAAAAGTTTTAACCTCTTTTCTAAGCAAAGTTTTTTTTCTGAAAATTAACAAAAAATATGAAACAAATCAAAAGTTAAAGAATGTTAGCTGTTTAAAAAGCTTTATACCTTTATATCAAAATTTCAATTTACCTACATGGGAAGGAATTTGAGCTCTTCTTTCTACTGCTGAGATTCCCATGATGCAAGTGGGTTTTCGTCCATTTATCCTTTGACCAGTGACAGTTCATTCTACAGTTTATACAGCAATGCTAAACTTCATTAAAGCTGCGAATCAATTAGAGCAAAAATCACTTTTACTGTTCTGCGATGAACATCTTTTTCAGAGTTTAAAAACTTTGGTTTCTTGTCTTGGTGGATTTCACCTGGCTAAGTGTGTACAACATTGTGTTAAAAAATATATCAGTGGTAGTGGATTAGAAGATTCATTGCTTAAAAGAGACATCTTGGATAAAAGTATTAGAGCGACTGCTCTTTGGACCGCATTTTGTTATGGGTTACGGGAAATACTCACATTAGCTGAGGCTATTGAAACAATAAGATGGTATATATTTTGGAAGATCAGCCACAAAGAAAAAAAGACTCCAAGAAGCCATTGGTTCTTTGTGCAACTTGGAAACACCATTGTCCAATAAAAATCAAGAGGCATCGAAGAAAAGATACATCTCCTGTGTTGAGGCAATCATTGAATTGCAACAATAATGTACATTATTTTCTACTAGTTTGTAACTGGGAAGGTAGCCTGCAGGCATTTCAAGACCTTTTACCAATATTCTGAGAGTATGATAGCATTAACTATCTTTGATATGCATCATGGTATCTTGAAAACATGTGAAAACTTCCAATGGAACACCCAGAAATCTACAAAGAATTTATTGAAGGTGAATTTGTTGTTAATACAAAAGATGGTTCATTTAATAGAGTAGCTCCTGGCGTGCAACTAGATCAGACTGTTCAAAAATCAAAAAAAAATCACTGGGGAATCATTGGAACAGACGAGAAAATATATATCTTTCAGTGGGGAGCTGGTGTATCATAAGATCTTGTCTTTCAGTAACTACTATAACCGCCTTACAAGTAAGGAATTCAACTTCCGGAAGACAGATCTTCATCATGAACTTGGTGGAAATATGAGCTATGCACTAACTTCTGTGAGATATAAGGTGGTTTCCTTTATTGAATAACGTGCTAATCCCTTTGGAACATCAGCTGCATCAAAACTGCATCACTTTACATTTACATTGAAAACTCTCTAAAGTCCTGTGAGAGACAACACTGTTCTTCTTGTCATTCATCCAACGAGTTTGTAAACCTTTGGCTAGACTCTGTTATTCCTATCCAAATTGATGAATTTTGGGCTTGTTCTACAAACAAAGAGAATACTTTCATGGAAATTCTTTACTACAATGTCAAATGAAAATCTTTTAAACATCACACTCAGTGGATACCTCAAAGGTGATAATGTTGTTGAACCATGCTACCAACTTCAAGATGGCATTTGTTCAAATCAACCTAGCTTAAATCATGATTTTGAAGAAGCTGACGTAAGAAATATCCCACGTATAGCAAATATCGTTGAAAATGATTGCAAACGAATAGCTGTACTATCTAATGATATAGATGTTGTTGTCTTGCTTATATAGTATGTACATCACTTATTCTCAATTGGTTTATTAGAGTTATGGGTTTGATTTGGAACAAGTGAAAATACAAGACGCATACCAATGTACAAACTAGGTGAAGTAACAACTTAAAAGCTCACATATTGACTGGGTGTGATGTTGCAAGCAAAATCGGTACAAAACCGGAAGTTTTAAAAGCCCAAATTGAATAATATTTAAAAGAGTTTGGAGAAGACAAATCCTCGTATTCCTTATTTCAAAAGGCTGAGAACTATTTTGTAAAAGTACTCCATTCAAATTCAGAATGCAAAACTTTTGGCGAACCTCAACATGAGTTATACATATCCACAAATCATACATATCCCTTGAGCAATTTTTTATTAACATCCCATTCTCTTAGGGGAGCATTTAGATCGCTGCTACTACAATATTTATTATTACGTTATGAGCAAATTAATTTATTAAATGTCAATAGACTTCGAATTGACGCTAAAGATTTTGTTCGGGAAGTAATTGGCAATTCAATGCTACCAGAAAACCTAGACCTCAAAATACTAAAATAATATACAATATGTGATTGTTTAAAACGTTGCGCTAAAAGATGCGTATGTTACTAAAGCTGTTCTTTGTACCGAATTTAGCAAATGTAGAAATGATGATTGTGGGAATGATTGAAAATTTTAAAACGTATGCTTGATAGACATTGGCTGAATTTGTTAACAAAATTTGAGTATTTTTTCTAGAGTAAATGTTTAAGTTTTGTAGAAAATATATATCTGTTACAAAATCTATTTTGTCTGACACTATGCTCTGCCATAATTATTTTAGACATTCAGAAATTTGGAAAATATAAAGCTTCTCTATACTCTAAAATTTCTACGGGTTCCTATTACTGAGCCAGGACTATTAAGGTGTTAGCTTATGCATGGCCTTTTCACATGAAAGCGTTTTATTTTATTGAAATCCGTTTTCTTTTCTTTTTTTGTTTCTTCTATTTCTTAGTTTACATAATCTCAGCAGTAGTGATTCAAGTTTATTGTATAGTACTTTTTTGTTTATTTTATATATTTTTGTATATATTTTTATTTTTTTATAGAAAAAAAGAAATTAAAAGCTATAAGAAAACTTCATTTGGTATGGTATTGCGACTTCGGGCAATTTATCTGGCCGATTTTTTTTCAAAAGACAAAAAATTTTTAAATTTTTGATCTTTTTAAGGTTAAAATACATGATTATTTTTTGAGAAATTATTAACATTTTAAATGATTATTCACGTCAAAACGTCAGACTTCAATAAAATCAAAATTAATTTTCCTGTTAATAATTGTTCTTAAACTTTAATTTTGTAGGTCCACATAAAGGAGGTTGATGAGCTTAATATGCAAATCAAAAAACTAGATGATGAACTTAGCAGCACAAATTCAAAGGTGAGTTTTGTTTTAACAAAAATTTGAATTTTTTTTTATTATATATATAGAACCAAAATTCAAGGAATAAGTAAATAAATCCTTTTAAAAAGTCGTTGGGAATCTTTAGCGTTTTACGACAAGGGAAATGTTTCAGGTTCTCCCTTTTATATATCTTTCTATGATTTTGTCAAAAATTTCCTCTTAGTTAAAAATTCTTTGAGTTTAATTAGTGATAAGATATCTCCCTTGCTTTGCTTTTATAAATGATTGGACACTATAACTCTGGCTTAGGATATTTATCTTGAAATTAGGCTCTTTTTTCCTGTCATGTTTGTATGACAAATAGAGGTATCTGACATTAAATACTCAAAGTAATGCATAAAATTTTTTAACTGTTGGAAACTGCCCTGGGAGGATGTGATATTAATTTAAAAACATTAACTGTAAAGGCCAATAATCATTAATCTTTAATCATATCCTGAAAAAAGTCCTAAATTTTAATTTTTATTTATTAAGTCATCCAAATTTAATTTTAGCAATAATTTTTCTCAAAGTTTATAGGCAACAGAAATATTTTTTTCTTTGCTAGTTGTTGAGCTGAAATTGTCCAAGAACTGCTTATGAAATCTGTTATAGTATGCAATAGTGGAGAGACTTTCATAATTCAGATTTTGTAAGGTGTAATTTGTTTTCGCTAGGCGCGCTGTAATGATATTTTTCATCGACCGTGAATTTTCATAAAATAATGAAGTTATTAAAAAATGTATTTTTAGACATTGATTATTAATAATAATAGCAACTACTATTTATGTTTCTATCAAATAAAAACCTCACGAGTTATTTTTACATGAGTTGTTTATTTTAGTGCGAAGCAATATTTGAAAACAAATTGGCACGGATTCGGCAAGAATGTGAATTATCAATTCTAAAGGTTAAATGTTTTGTAAATTTATGTTAATTGAACATCAAATTTTCTCCAAAACTGCACTACTGATTATTTTGAAAGTTTACTAGATGATTTGTTTAATAAAAGAAAGAATCTTTAAAGACCTTGAAAAAATTTCAAGGTCTTTTAAAGATTCGTTTTTAAATGCATTAAATTTTTTGAGTTACATAAAATGAGTTGTACATTTCAATCAATTTCACATGTATTTAATTTTGCGAGGTATGCCATTATTAAATTTATATTTTTGATTTCAATTGGAACACCTGCTTATTATTTGTTTCTGCATAAACTTAGTGAGTTATATGAAATAATTTCTAGCAAAACATAGGAGAGTATTATTTGTTTTAAATTTTTCAAATACTAGTGAGCATTTTACACTTGTATTTATACTTACTCATTGCAACCAAATTACTTTTTCTTTGTAACGAATTATTAGCTTTTGTTCAAGCAAAGTTTAAAATTTTAATCTTGCTCAAAAAAAATTTCTATCACATCTTTAATTTTTTGTTCTTAAATCTGTATATATAGATACATAGGTTCTTATATCATCCATAAATTTTGAGCTTTAAAAGTTTACTAGAATTGTCATAGTTATGAGAACTTCATCAATGAATGGAATTTTTTAGAATTATACACATATTCATACAGTGGGGTCTTGTTCTTGATAACTATCTGAGTTGTTGGTATTATCATATAGCATTAGATTTTGTATTACTAATTCAGTTGATTAATCTTTAATTTGTTAATTAATTAATCTTTGATTAATTTTTAATTAATCTTTGATTGATCTTTAATTTAGTTGATTAATCTTTATGAAACGAAAAGTAAGCGTAAGAATGGAATTAAATACTATTGAACTGGATGTAAAGAAACAGATGAGCTTGCAATAAAAAATATAAAAATTTAATAAAGGAAAGTTAATGTCCCAAGGCAAAAGAGCATGTGTTCAAACTAAATAGTACTATGAAAAACCGTGTGTACTAAAAGGTGAAAAGTGCGGGGAAACGATCGAGGAAACGGGGCAAACGATCAAGGAAACAGGTGAAACTGAGGACGGTGGTATACTTAGTAAATTATGGTGGTTGGCAAAACCGTATTGTTATTACTTTCGGATTGATTACTAATGCATTTAATCTAAATAATTATGAGATAAATTTTACTTTTACTTTTACTGCATTATTCGAGGAAAGTACACACTCAGAGGAAGGTTACCTATCGATAATTTTTTATGTACAAACTCAATTTGATTCTGATATTGACGAAGAACAAACATTATCTAGATACGTAATTAGATTCCACAAAGATTAATTATTATGAGCACTTACCGTAATGTACAGAAACTGGCTATCGGCAGTGGCACAGAAACTGGCTATCGGTGGTATGTAGCGCATATGTTTTATATGCTCCAAGCCTCCGGTTCGAGCCCTATCTTGGGTCATCTTTTTTTAAAAATTCGACTTTCAATGACCTGTAAAAAAAATTACTACAGTACAATATCATTTCTGGAAACTTTTATCCAAGAAAAAAAGATTTTTTTTCACAAAATTTATTGAAAACTCCAATTAATTTTGCGGAGTGTCTATATTTAATTTTTTTTTTTTTTTCTTTTTTTTTTTTTTTTTTTTTTTTTTTATGTATGTACGCTTCAACTTAAAATCTATGCCTTTGTAGGATTTCCATTTCTTTCTGGAAGTCAAAATATTCATATTTAAAGAAAATAAATATTTTTGGCTATTTTTTTTGAAACCTCATACAGGTAATGTAATAGAAAATAGGCTCCCGCATCACTAGAGTTAATATCGATCTGCTCTTAGCTAGCTGAAGAATATAAAACTGTTAAGTGTTAATTTTATAATTTTGACTTCGCGTCTCACGGGGGGGGGGGGGGGGGGGGGGGGGGGGGGGGGGGGG
>JAUZNK010004041.1:0-10608 GCA_035046665.1 Euphysa ruthae | reverse complement strand
ACATATATATATATATACATATGTAGTGTTAAATGTCAAGCAACGCCACTTTTTCATACCCTTACTAGTTGTAAAACCACATCAAGTTTCTTTAGTCAAGGTAAATGTAAGTTCTGGGACACTTGGATGGCTGAAGATGATCCTTCAATAACTCTTCAGTTATTTAAGTACCTCAGCTACTAATCAATTCATATATCAGACGCAAATGCATCTTCACTTGCAGCTTTTTTGATGAGATTTTATGACCCAAAGAAAATTATCAAACCACTTGACGTAAAACAGTATAGAATGGAATGCGAGAAATACGAGGAATACGAAGTAAATTGAATATAACATACTTTTCCTGCTTGAAACTCCAGGGAGCACTATGAATTTGCCCCATTGTCTAAACTAATTAGGTTTTGTAATTTTTTTATAGAAAAAAGAAGAGACATATTTGTTTGGTTTCCAACAAAAAAAGAGTAAATTTTCACGGTTGAAACTCATTGAGTAGATTGTGTTTAGAAACAACATTTGAATATTTTATTACTTTCTATGCTGTGTTGCGTGAAATCTTTAAAAGAAAAATGTGTAGCATTAAATAGATATTTTTATCAAATTCAATGACTTTAATTTACGATGATTTATTGAATGCACTGGTCGAGCATGTATAACGAAGTGCTCTCCAAGGTGGATAGATTTGGGGAAGCAGTCTTGTCGATATTATTTTCCCAGGCTATAAACTATGGGGATTAGACTCTATCAGTGTTTTTAATACTCCTTTTTTAATTTATTGGTATGCAGCGAATTATTCCAACTTTAAATGGTATATTGAAGAGGAATTTCGTGGTGTCAAATCTAATAATTGAAAATGGAATCAGCAAAAATGGAGCCAGCGCAAATGGAATCAGTATATTCGATGTGTATATTCACAGTGTTGTTCAAAGAAATAGAAAATTTTTCCACCGTATTCAATTGGAAAAGTCAAGCAAATTTTCATTTACAATTTTTTTTTTAACTAGAAAAAGAAAAACTTGTAGAATTAATACACTTGAAATGCCTGTCATCCTGTCAACCCAATGGAAAGGGAATAAAAATTGCTTGTTGATTTTTTTTCTTGCAGAAAGAAGGTAAATATTTATAAACTATAAAAAAAAATGTTTTACATGATGTCACACATAATAAATATTGACACACGATAAAAGACACAAGATAATTATTGAAATTTATTGTCACCAATTTAACACGAGAAAAAATAAATGCACAAATCTCTACTCATAAGTCAAAACCATCCGACATATTACAATACCGTGGTACTTAAGCAAAATGTCTTCATAAAGGTGTATTTATCAAAAATTTTAAAATATTCTGTATTTTAAATATAATTTAAATTAATTTTGAGTTCTAAAGTCAAACTTAAAAGATCATTAACTCTCCAGCGAGAAAGATTGACTTAGTAAACATGGATTAGAAATTATTAATAAACTTTCTAAGGTTTTAAAAGTATTGTTCCTTTGAGAATGTTTTAGCCTTGCCGTTTTCTTCCTTTCTTCAACAAACCTGCATTGCATGCATGGAGTAAGCGGACAATGTCATATTCCATCTCTGAGAGATTGCTATCATAGGAATAACGACGAATTGGTTGCCCATTTTCGTCAATTAGAAATTTCTCAAAACTCCAAAGGATGTCTGTGGAACGAATGGGCTTCCATTGTGTTCGGTCTCCACCAGATATAAAATGCGTGGGTTTTTCACATAAGCTCTAAATAAAAAATTTCATGGTCAAATTTTTTCATGAAATTTATTTTTATAAATAAAACAATTTTAGGGGGTTCTTAAAAACAACTTGAGCTTACACAGTGTGTTACTCTAAGGCTCTGTATTACGAAGAATTTTGACGTGTTCATAATAATCGAGACGTAAAGGATCATAATTTCTAAAATATTTGTTTTCTCCCATCGGTATATCTATGGAATTTTCCCCTGTCAAAAAGAAATTGTTTCGAATATATTTCACATAAATCTAAAAATCTTCATCTCTTCGAATTCATAAGTATTAAAAGAAATATAACATCTAAAGGATCTAAAAAGTTGCCAAACAATAAAACTTAAAATAATATTTAATACGTAAATATGAATATTAATATTTAATACATATAAATACAACGATAAAAAACTTTTGGGAAAAATATTTATAGCTAATTGATTATTTTTATTCTTTATGATAACATTACAAAACTCCTGTGACATTTCAAATCCTGGAACTTGTGAAGTCCTGTCACTAAACCTTGAAATCCACATCACGGCGCCTAGTTAGAGGAGAAAACAGAAATATTCTAAAGTTGTGTTATTTTGTTTTTATCTTCATATTAAAAGAGTTATATGGGATATATAACAAATAATTATCTGTGAGAATGGACATATAACAAATAATTATCTGCGAGATTGGATATATAACAAACAACGATTATTCTAGATTGCTTAGTTTAAATGCTGTTCAATTGCTAATGAATAAAAATCGTACACCAACTAGATATTATCCTTAATTTGACAACTCTTATCAACTTTGTGCCTTTCCCATGTTGAAACATGCCAATTAAAACGCCTTACCACACCAATTTTGATAAGTCGAAACTCAGACATAATTTTAATTTTGAAAGTACTAGTTCAAAACTTGATGAAACAGAAATTTGTTCCAAAATCTTTCATTGGTTCTCTCTCAAGCCTAAACGTTATGTTTGAAGAACGTGTCGAATACAGAAAAAATTTTGTAATAAGATAATATGATAATATCCGAATACTGATCATCATAAAGAGACTTCTTTATTCTCTAGATTTATCAAGATACTTATCGGTGAAATATTTTACATACAAACCTACATTGTGGCAACAAGTTTACGTTTACTTGCAAGAATATCAAACAGCCCTATTAAATGTCTTAATATATTTTAATTAACTTGGAAAGAAAGTTTCATTCATTTTTCAATTTATTTTCTCTGAAATAAGGTTAGCAAATCATTTTATTTTACACAAAACTATAATAAAACAAAAAAATAATCGTCCAGTTTATTTTCTTGATTTTGACGAGGTAGTAAAAAATCTGTGTAAAAATATTCTTATTGGCAACAGTTAAACTCACAAAAATATGTGGTACTGTCACGAAGATAATCACACCTGACAACACATAGCTGAACGAATAAGAATATGAGCATCGTCTCCATAACGAATATTTTTGTACGGGAAAACATCTATAGTCTATGAAAGCTACTGCTAATAAAGCAATCATATAATAAAGGAAGTGAATTTATGTAAACTTATATTCACCTTTAGCCACGAAAATAACCTCATTTCGTTTTCTCCATTCACGTCCTTCCTTTCAAACATTCTCATGTCGGGAATATAACCATTTCCTGGTCTAACAAACTGGAGGGTTCTCATGAATTCCGCAGGGCTCCCAGGAGCCTGATGATGGAACTGAATTAAAAAAAAAAAAAAAAAAAAGTCATCAATTTCAAAGTATACCAGGCAGGTGAATTGTATTTTTAATTCCTGCAATCTGATGGTGAATAAAAAAAACGAAGTAACTCACTTTCCTTTTTCAATTTTTCAGCAGCCTTGCATTTGTATTTCGTTGGTTTAAAGACAAACCGCGTCCCCCCCTCACCCCTCAAAGACTAAACTCACTTGACCAAATCTTATTAGACATAACCCAAAAAAATATATCAGTAAACAGTAAGGATTTTTTTTCTTTTAAATACAAACAGTAAAAAATAGTTAGCAAAGAATTAAAATATTTAACATTATAAATATAAATATATATAAATTTAAACTTAAAATATAATTTTATGTCTTTAAAGGTTTTAATTAAACATTAACAGGCTAAAAATATAATATTTAAGGACAAATTCTTTATAGATAACATGTGATCGCTTTTAAAACTTTTCCTTCTGGAGTTTAAGGTACTATCTGTCCTTGCTATTCTGAGAGGTTCTCAAATCATATACTGTAAACTATTAATACCTTTCAAGAATTGAAAAAAAGCCTGTAAATATTTCAGAATTACTATCACTATAGCTCATTTTCTATAACTGATTTAGAAAAGTTCTTCGTGATAACCAATAAAATTATATATTTCACCTGATTCGATGGAAATGCCAGGATATTGAAACCACAACCTTTTTTTCCTGAGTATTTCTTTACAAGTGCATTTAACTTAAGAAAGTTGGGAGTGGTCAAACCTGAAAAGGTTGCCACGTTGATTATTAACGTTACACCATTTCTCAATTCCTGAAAACCAAACAGTTTAAATTTATTATCCTTGGTGATATACTCATTGTATTTAAACTTGAAAAATTCCCCATTCTGATCAGCACGATTACACTGTTTGTATCTTAACGCCCCATCACATGCAATGAAGCCTACCAAGATTAAAGCAAGGCCGTACAGCCTTCTCTTTTTTTCCATGCTCATTAAAAATCTTTATGGATGTGTTGGCTATTTAACTACTTTACAACGTTTAAAGGCTGCATATTTCTATTTGTATGTAATATTTTGTCACCTTGATATTAAACTGTTTATTTACTCTACGAATCTGACACGAAGCTAAGAGGGCTTATATGTTATTTTGAATTGAAAAAGTTAATTGCAATAATTAATAGTTTTATACAAAAAAAACATAATTTCAGTGAACATCATGTTATTTCTTACAAAATATAACTCCACAAAGATTATGCTATAATTTTGAAAGGAAAGTCGTAACTAAAAATGCGGGCCATTATTCGATATGGTAAATGCCAGAGGCCATAAAAAAACTTGGTTAAGATACAACTGGATGTTCGGGTAAAGGTGGGGAAGCTCTCTTCAGCTCAGCATATTTTGGAAATTAAAAAATCTTATTTATCTTATGTTATTATATTATCATATAAAATTTCACACAAAAATGAATTTGTTGAAAACGGTGCGTTTCACGATTTTGTATTTTTGTATTTTAGCGAATATTGAAACTTGAACTGAATTTGTCGTTTTTAGTAAGTTGTATTTTCCGGTTATCTCACCATTTATTATGTTTTTTTTTTAAATAAACAATAAATTTTCTAAGCAAGGGTGTTATTTAAATCTCAACTCACTAAGTAATCTACGAAACAATCATGGATCAATTATAAAAGCACAGAAAGTTTAAAACTATTCATTAGGTAGCTTTATAAATAATGTAAGTATCTTCTTTTAATCCAAATATTGCTTGATTGTTTTATTTTTTTTTCCCCATCTTTACTTTGCTTTATTTACTCTGTACTCAAAAATTATTAATCTTTTGTTTCATCTTTCGCAAATAATTTAAATACGACGATTGGGAAAATGTTTTCTCTCTAACGGCTCAATCAAATTTGTAAACAACTCTGCAAGAAATACCATATACACTTATTTTCTTTTTCTAAAAACTTCTAGTAGGGCCCGGTACTTAAAGGTTTCTTAAGAAATCGGTCATGTTAGTAGTTAAAATTTCTTAGCAGATTCTTAAAAAACAAGGATAACTGCTTTGAGCTGCAAAAATGTAAGTAATCTATTAAACCGAAGAATTTACAGGTTATACAAAATTATGTACAAATCGCATTGTTATTTTTTCTATACAATCAACAACGCCTATCTCGAAATTTTTAACTTGGCAACTAGGCTTTAAATAGGCACTTTAAAGAGCTAGAGAACTTAGTATATAAAATAATCATAAATGGTATGCTCGGAATCTTTTGGAAAACAAATAAGAAGTAACTTAATCTAGTGCTGGCTGGCTGACTTAACACTTGCTTCTATTAATTTTTGAGGACTAAACCTGAAATTTCTCATTAGTCAGATTTTCGCAATTTTTTTACAGTTTGACAATGCTCTATAAAGGATATGAACTTGAAATTCTGAAATATCGAATATCAATATTTGATTAAAGAATGTTCAAAACAAATGGAGGATACTAATCACAACGTATAATGGAAAGAAAAGAAGAAAGTTTATTTGTAGTGGGTGACTTTTGGTGGGTAAGGTTGATAGGTCCAGTATCGTTTGTCATACCAATAGTAGACCATGATAACGGTCAAAGTGAGCAAACTGTTGAAATTCCAGATGTTGGATAGTGCAGGCTCAGGTTTACACTTGATTTTAGCAACTGTGATGCAGATAAAGATTCACCCAAAATTTGTTTTAAAAAAGGTGAATATTCGTATTATTGGCCAACCAGTAATATTTTGCTGTTAATTTTTCTGATATGAAAATATGAAGATTATAGATACACTTTGATTCTTAGTTCTGATATGGCAGTATAATTTATGTTTGCATTGAAGGAAAATCTTTAATACTGGAATAAATCGGCGTATGTGGATGAAGATGCTTCATAGGGTAAATGTGACCTAAGTGAACTTTAAGTGATGCTATCCAAAAATATTGCGAGCATAACAAGTCAAAAAAAGTTTATGCTGAAGAAAATGTTAAATGGTGAAAAAAAACAAATTACGAAAGAAAATCTTTACAAAGGAGATCCCAGTAATGTCAATAATAAAATTCCGAGCTTCCTGAACTAACGGATATTATTTTTCTATAGAAAATCTTTTTTTCGTGGAGGAAGAAAAACTTTATTTACCTAATCTTGAAATAATTACGTGATAATGATCATGTTAATGGTTAATGGCTGAAATTTTTTTATTTGAAAGCGGTATTGATACACAAATTACAGGCAAAGTTTTAGAAATTAAACGGCGTCTATAAGTAGTTTTAAACGGGAATGTTATAACTGAATTTTTCAGAAATGGGGCCCGAGAAGCCACGAAGCATAGAAAAATAGTCTGATTGCGAACTGTATGGAAAAAATTTATCTATACATTCATAAAGTGTGGTTGTGAAGCCACCCTGATGCTTTTAGCGGAAGAAAAAATTCGATTGGTACGACTTATATAATATTTTACAATAAATCATGACACAAGAGGAGGTTACAGTAACAACGGTTTACTTATTTGTTATAAACAAATTTGGCGCTGCTATGCTAATAATAGAATGAAAATTTCGCCAGTTATTCTTGAATAAAAATATTTATATATAAGTTAGTATTTTTCATGATCAGTTGACTGTGTTGGCAACGAAAGTATTTGAGCATATTTGTATTTGAATTGTTTTGCTTTAACTTTGTTTTTTTCTGAAGCCTCAAGCGTTTATATTTGACTCCTG
Source organism: Euphysa ruthae (assembly GCA_035046665.1). Classification (NCBI taxonomy): domain Eukaryota; kingdom Metazoa; phylum Cnidaria; class Hydrozoa; order Anthoathecata; family Corymorphidae; genus Euphysa; species Euphysa ruthae. The sequence continues at coordinate 3,424 of JAUZNK010004041.1, read as the reverse complement.
AAAACTGTTTCAAGTCATATGAGGGAGGATATTTACTTCAAAATGACGGGCTGAAGGGCCTCATACTATTTATATCAAAAAATACATATATGCGTAAAAGCATGCGCACGGGTTAAAAAGCAAGAAGTCAAAAATGATGAAATAGAAGAAAAGAAATTCATAAGACATTTTAACATATATCCAAGTTCTTAATGATGCAATTGCACTGTTTGAGCAAGTATCATACCTGGTATCCATAAACTACTTTTCACTAAAAATTGGAAAAAAGAGCTGAACCAGGGAAAAATTTGTAAAATATTTGTTGAATAAATTATTTTTAATGTAAATACTGTTTATACAATTATGCTGTGCTTCAAGCCATAAATATTAATAACTTTTTTTTTCTTTTCCGAAATAAAGCTTTAGAACAATTTTTTTTAGATTATCACTGTTTTGAGCTTATTTCAGTTAGCCAAATTTATTGTATATCGCAAAATCTTGCTGAAAACAGAAAATAATTCTTTCTTCCCTGAAATTTTTATATAATTTTCTTTCTATGGATAAAGCGTTTTTTAACACGCTAATGAATCTAAATAAACCTTAGTTCAATAATGCAAAAATCAAAAATATAAACTAATTTTTTCCCTTGTTTGTGACTACAAACTCACGCAGGATCAAATTAATGAGCGTAGTTTTACCTTTAAATTGAAAATATCACTCGAATTAACAAATTTCTTTAATTCTCAAACCGCTCTAATCAATGAATTGCTTGAAATATCAAATTAAGCAGCGTCCTAGTATGACAAGTCCAAAAAAATTTTCATGAACGTATAATTTATATGTTTCTTGAAATATTTCGGGTTCGCGTGTGTGAACACTGTTTAAATTATTAAAACAATCTGGGTGGGCTATCTGATTAAAGATCATGACAACTATATCATTTTGGTTAAGTTTAGTAGGGTTATAAGATATTGTAGGACTATAAAAAGCCGTTGCAGGTTGTGTCACACAAGTGGTGTTCGAAAGCCATTAAAAAAATTTTAACTTAATTTCGAGATAATTGATTGGGTTTCCTGATAATTTTATGCTTCTTGCACGATACATATTGAATATAAAAGGTAAACGATAAATGCACTTTTGTCAATAATTAAGGTGCCATATTCAAATTTGATTTGTCCTTCGTTTTTCAAAAATAACACTCTGTTCGGCTGGTAGACTGACAAAAAGATTTGATCTCGCCTTGTATAATAAAATAAACTTTACATGTACATCCAAAAAATAAATCTTTTTAATTTAACTGTCATTAACCAGTGTCAGCACAACAAAGCCATTGTTGACATGCAAACATGTACATTCTATTATTATGTTGTCCATTTTCTTTGCACATGAAACTGGATTTACATTGTTTATCAGTAGATAAATTTCAATGTCTTTAGAGTTAATAATGTAGGTAAAGTAATTATCTAAACCTGAATTGTTTTCATCCTAAGTCTTTCTCTAAAAATACAACACCATTTTTTGATAAGAAACAACCATCTTGTATATTTGCTTTTAAGATATTTAGGTATCTCATCTAGTCTTTTAAATATCTGCACTAATGGGTTATGATCACATCTTAATAATCTCTTTAATTTCTGGAAGTAATTCTCACAGGGGAAAGCAGATGTTTATGAAAAGGTGCATTATACGTCATCACACCAATGAAACAGGCGAAATCATCTTTTAACCGGAATTTGGTAGCGCTACTTGAGCTACCAAAAGAGCGTCCACTCGACAATTAAGTATGAAAAAAGTATTTAAAACTATATACAGAACAAAATACAAAGTTATTTCAAAAAAATTCACAAAGAATTTTTTTTCACATGGCGCAATAAAAACACAGGTCAATGAACGTGTGAGTTAATTGGAAGAACGGAAATTATTTAAAAAGCTCTTACAACTGGAAGCCAATTATCAATTATCTTGTTGCATGTTGACTTGTACCTGTACATTAAGAGCGCCATGTATTTTCATCTTTCAGCTAATTCAAAATAAAAAGTTCAGCAAATAAAACTAATCCCTTTGCACTAAATAGTTATATTAATAAACACTTAGAATCTTAGAATACTAGATTGTGAGCGATACTTTAAGGATAGACTAAAATTGGTATATTTGGATAATCATCGACGATTCGCAAAATCCTCGCTTGGCAATCAGAGTAACACTGAACTGGTGCAGGATGACCACGTTGATGTTGCAAGATTGATGTTAATATGCACGCTTTTTCCTTTTTCAAATATTAATAAACTTCTAAAGGTTTGGATGAAGAAAGATGCCCTTGAAAGGCTCGATGCCATCCTTTGATACTATTATTTGTTCTCGGCAACTCTTGGTCTGTTCTGGGGTACATATTCCTAAAAATGATTTCAAACAATGGATATCGGCGAGTGGCATTTAGTCGATATCTACCGATATCGGTGTCCTTAAAGTATTCTAAATAATCATCCGCATCTCCAATAAAATTATTTCGTATTTCATAATGTTACGAAACAATGAATTAAATCGTTTGGTTGAACAAAAGCTAATGCAGAAACCATTCTTAGATGTAGCGCAAAATAAAATTATCTAGTGATTTTCATTTTCTACTGCTTTTGTCACAATTTTCTTGACCGATTGCAATCATCATCTAGGCTGTGTTTGTTAGTATTCTATGCAAGCAAAAATAGCTAGCTCTTTTCAACATGGCGTCTTTTTGAAGGTTGCGCGAAAAAATTAAAGCTGATTTTAAAGCATTGAATGTGGTGCACTATTCGTTAAATAATTTAAATTTGAATTTGAAAGTCAGAGTAGATTAATCATGTTGCGCTGTGGAAAGTTTGGTAGGATTCAAGAATACATGAAACTTGGTCCTTTTGATCTAGAGAATGTACCCAAAACACGAAACCAAAATGAAAGGTTATTAGCATTTAGTTAAGAGCGAAAAATTATATTATTAAACACATACAAATCAATTTGTTCCCTGTTATATATTGTGCCTAAAAAATTTAAAGCATTATTTAAAACAAAGAAAATTATGTATAACCAGTAAAGGCCTAAAATTTGGACTGAGAAATTTGCTATATATATATATATATACATATACTTATTAATGTAAACATACATATACGTATAAATATATTCATTCAATCTACAGACACGTGTTTCGCTGTACAACCGCTTATCACTGCTGCTTGGAACACAATCAATAAAGATTTATAGCCTCAAAATTTTGGTTTGAGCAAATCACTTGTGGTGCGAGTGGACTATAATATTATATAAGAGTAAGGGAAGTCATGATATATGGACCAGACTGCTCTAACTATTCGGAAATAGTGCGTTTCGCATTATCGTTAATAGGATGCCAATATTAGACTCCAGAGTGCTCTACAACAATCTACAGACACGTATTCAATGTAGCTTTAAATAT
>JAUZNK010004040.1:0-10608 GCA_035046665.1 Euphysa ruthae | reverse complement strand
TATATAATACTTTTCCAAGTCAATAAATATTCCACATGGAAAGTAATTATCAAACCATTATCAATAGCATCTCAAATTTTTTCTGTAATACTAGCAAGGGCATGACAGGTGGAATGTTTCGAACAAAATCCAAACTGTAGTTCACAAAGGCAATCAAATATGTTAAAAAATTTTATAATACGGGAATACATCACGTTTCAATTAATTTGCTAATGTTGGATAAGAGCGATATTGGCCTACGATTTTTACACTCCAACTTAGATCCTGTTTTGTGAATAGGGATTACAGGGGATGTTTTGAGAATGCCAGAGAAGACTCCAGTTGAAAATGATAAATTAAAAGGTTTAGAAAGAACAACAGCTATATTTCAGAATAGATGTTGGTACAGAGTTTTGACCTGAGGCTTTACTATTTTTTAAGTTGTTAATGAGAGTTAAAACTTCGAATTTGACAGCATGGTGTAAAAATATCGAGCTAAAATTAGGATTAGTTAGATATTTCTAAAAAGGTTTTATGATTACAGAGTATTTTTGATAGGACAGTTTCATGTACTGATATAAAAAAAGGAATTGAATGTTTCAGATATTCTTGTGGGTCAAAAATACTATTCTTGTTAATATTAGAAACACAATTGAGATTCTTTAGGTTTTTAGAATTATCACTGAGATGATTTGAAAAATAGTTCTTTTTAATTTGCTGCATAAATGTTACAAAGTAAATTTCTAAAAAATTTATTGTGTTTTTCTAGGATTTTTGGCTCTTATTAGTTTTCCGTGGAGGTTATGTCTCTTTTTTTATAGCTGTCAAAATACCAGTTGTTATCCACGGTTTAAATTTTTGTTTAAAGCATTTATAACTTACTTTCTTTAGAGGAGTATGAATATTTAATAATGCATTTCTGTTTCAAAATATGCTAAATTTTAAAAAATTTTGTATATTAGTTTTTGTTTAAATTTTTAAAGAATCTTAGAGAGACTATTTTGACCAATTGTTAAAAATTTTTATACTTGGTACTGAGCCCAAATAATGTCATTTTCTTTGCCATGATTACATCTTTTGACAGCCGCTTGCAGAAATTTTTTTTAATTTATGTGCCTAAATATTAGTGGCATATCCAGGTATAATGTAGAGGCACCAATTTTATAGCTGGTATCCAGCGGCATAGTTTTAATTACCTGTATGGCTTTTTTGATATAACGATGATTTTTTTTTGGACCCAAGCCCAAAACAAATTTTTATTAAAAGTTGTGTGCATTTTGCAATTTTAGCTATCATCTTAAACTTTTATTAGGTTTATAGGTGAGTTTAAAACTAGCCTAACTCCTAATAGCAAATCCAATTTGCCATTTTATTACTTAAAATTTATTAATTTTTCTTTGCATTTTAAAAATAGTCACTATCACTTCTAAGAGCAAATTTTATGTTAAGGGTTTATTATGTTTAGTTTTTTTACTATTAGAGTTATTTTGCGCTCACCGTATGTTGGTAATCAATTCATGAAGAGGAGTCAATATAAACAGATGATTGGACGAGCTGGTAGAGCTGGGATAGACTCTTCTGGTGAAAGTGTACTTATATTGCAAACTAAAGATAAAAAGAGGACTTTTGAAACACTTCTTAATGGTCCAGTTGGTACTTGTAGGAGCAGTCTATTCTATGAAAATGGTAAAGGTCTGAGAGTACTCATTCTATCTCTGTTAGGATTAAAGGTTTGCTTATGTTCATTTTTTAGGTAAACACTTAACTTAATATCAATTTGGGTGGAATTTTGCATCGTTATATATAAGGGTTAGCAGGAATAAAAGTTAATAAATTTTTTGTTCCACTTGGGGAATATTTTTTTTTATTTATACTCAGCTGAAATAAGTTTTTAATTTCTATGCTTGCAAAAAGAAACAGCTTCTAAGTGGAAATTAAGGTTATGTACTCTACTATAATTTTTAAAGCTTGTCATAATGCCTTGTACATTACAGTGCTGCTTTTTAGAATAGTCAGCATTCTTAAACTAATAATTTGAATAATAAAATCCAAACCTTAACCAAAAAAGATTTTTTGGTTGACTCAGCAACAAATATAGGATAAACTAATGTTTCTATTGTAAAAATTAGCTTTTCTAAAAAATGTCATAAATCTAAGAATTTTAGCGCCTTGTGTGGACTCTAAACAAAGGTTTTCCCTAGAGTAAGATTTTATATTGTTGCGAATGACTGGGAACTTGTATATTGGCTTTACCAAGTTACATTAGTTTTTTACTATATTATTTTAAATTTTAATAAAAACCACTTTCTAGACAAAAATGTTTTTTTACATGATATTTGTGGTGTCTGAATGTTATTGAACATTAATAGATGTGTAACAGCATTGCAGACATCGAGGCATTTCTTAGCACAACCCTTTATTCTATCCAAGTTGATGAAAAAGGAAAAGACATACTTGCTGATAGAATAATGAAGGAGTTTGTTAGTTTGATTAAACTGAAGATGATTATTGATGCTGAAGGTGAGAGAAAACAGCTATCTGCACTTGGGCATGCAACTTATAAAGGTAAACTAAGAAGTTTATAGTGGAGTTTTGGATGTGTAGTTTATATAAGAATATTTATTTAGTAATATTTTGTATTAGCCTAGTAGATGATTATTCATGAAATTTTCTGAATCGGAAAACTGCAAAATAAATAAAAACTTTTTGCTTAAATCTGTTATTTATTTGAAAAATATTTAAGATTTTAATAATTTATTAAAATCGAATTTTGATCAAAGACATCTTTTGACTTATGTGTGGAATGTTTTTCAGAATCTTTAAAATTCAGTCAAAGGAAAGTTAATCCTTTTAAAGTTTTATTGAAGTTAATGGTCCATAAAACAGTTAATTTGATTAATGTTGCTCCTTTAGTAACAGGTCCATAACAACAGCCACTCTCTGGCCAAGTTTGACGAACATCATGTAACTAAACTACTAACCTTTTGGAAATCCTTGTTTTTTATCAACAGACCATTGCAACAACTTTTTTTTGGTAAATTTTTTTAAAGTTTTTTATAAATTGAGTTGATTCATCTTTTCTTCTTTCAAATCTTCTTGAAAATTAAATGACAATGGAATAAGTTAAATGACAATGGAATAAGCTAAATGACAATGAAAGGCATCATTTGAATAATCTAATTGAATCTTTTTCGTTTGTTTTATGAAGTCATTATTTGACTTAAGTTGATAAATGCTAAAAATTGTTGTTTTTTTAGCAGCCGCCCATGAAAAATCTACTTTTTAAGCAAAATTTCATGTTTTAGCAATGCATAAAAATTGATTTGATATTTTCCACAATTTTTTATGAAGAAAATTGGTTATTATAGAATGCACAATTTCTCCTTATCTATGTTCTTTAACTGAATTTAACATTTTAATTAAATTTCGAAATTTTTTCCAAGAATATTTTTCAAATTTTGTGGTAAAGTGAAATATTATCTTTGGTTGAACTATGAGTCTTTAAATTCTAGGTGTTCAACTAATATTTTTGGTTCTAAAATAAAATAAGGCAATAAATAAGTGGAAAATTGTTATTGATTTATTTTTATCAGATTACTTTCTGTTACAAACCTTTTCAATAGCAAATATCTTCTTCTAGGTTGTATGGATATTGACATGGCACCATTTATATACGAACAATTAAAACATGCTCAAGAAGGAATGGTTCTTGCAAATGAATTACACTTGTTATATCTAGCTACTCCCCTTGATCAAGTATCTGGTCTCTATTTAAATTGGATGTTATACTACAACCAAGTAAGTTGACTCATAGTTGACTCACTTAGCTTTTTTTCACCAAAAATTTTAAGTGTTACTTTACTTAATTTAAGAATTGACTTTCATTGTCGTTAAAATTTAATTTAATTTTCATTAGAATCTAAAATATGACTCGAAAGCGTGGTTTACAAATTAAATAACTAAATTTTGATTTAGTTTCTTACTTTCCTACGTAAATTAAAGATTCCTATACTATACCTCCATATATCCATATATATCCATATATACTATACCTCCATGTATCCTTCTATACCTCCATAATTGTTAGATTATAGTTAGGTAACTATTTTCGATAATTTTGTAATATTATCAGTATCACTGATTAGCTTGGAATCTAGACTTTAATGAGCAATTTACTTGAGGTGTTTTTCATTACAAGAGGAATCCACCTGCACACTTTAATACTTCTCCAGAGATATTTTTGTTTAAATTTTGATGCTAAACTTAAAATTAAGCCTTGCGTTTATCAAGACCTAAAAGAATGTATTCTATTTAATGTTTTGATAATGCATGTAATTAATTACCTCCTAGATATAATTATTGACTATTGCACATATATTAAAAATTCAAGACCACCAAATATGGACCTCCTGTAATGTGGTTTAAGAGCATTCTCACAATGTGACTTTTCATTAACACAAACAATAACACAGAAACTTTACCAGGAGCTTACACCTGGAAATCTTAATGATTAATGAAGGTGTCATAAGTTTATTAATAATAATTACACTGAGTATGTTTCTGAATTGTTCCCTACAAAAAATCTTTTTTCTGACTCAAGCAGGCAGGTTTTTTTGTGAAATCTCATTTAACTTAGTGTATTTTCGGACCCTCAACATTAGTCGTCAGGGGTTTTATCAATTCAATTTTGTCTGTGTGTCCATGTGTGTGTCTGTTGCAGTTTTTCTTGGAACCCATTCCTTAGTTCTTTCTTATTTTTGATTTTTAGAAAGTGATGAAGCCCGATTTTTTCGAAAAATTCTTGTTTGTTCAAAATCATGTCTAAAAATAGATTTTTTTTACTTTTCTATAAATCTGTTTATTTGATTTTCTAATTTTCTCTGTGAAGTTAGATGGCTATAAGAAGGATCTTTTATCCTGTTATTTAAAGATATTGTTGACCATCTTGAATTTTTTTTTTTTTTGACTTTTTTCTAAAAGTTAGGCTCCTAATTTTCTGCATAAGTTAGAGGGTTATAAGAAGGATCTTATAACCTCTATGACCATTTGCCGAAAATTCTTGTTTAGGAGCCTGGGCCCAATTTATTGCTTTAAAAAAGATGAAAATCATCATTTTTGTTAACTTTTTATAAAAAGTTTTATATGTTGAGCACATAAGCTTTTTTTCTTCTATTTTTTTACACATGCTCTGCTTTGAATATTCTGAAATTTTTTGTTAGGAATGTTATTTCTTATATATTGAACATTTCAGCCGAGTTTTTTTTCCCAAGCGTTTAAGACTTTGGTTTTGGAGCAGTCAAGAATTTGGTTTTCTGTCACAGAGGTGCGAGTTCGATCCCCTCAAGACCAATAAATTTCTTTACCATAAGCTCAAATGGGAGCTCTAAGTACACCAGAACCAAACCCAAGGGAACTTTCTGAAATAAATAGCTTGAAACTAATTGTTGGCCCCACATTAAAAAATATACTTTGGAAATATGTTGAATTATTATTATGACAGGTAGAGCCAAAAAAAAAAGCTTCAAAATCTTTTTAGATTTTTTAAAAACTTATCATTTTTAACTAACTGAAATTTTGCATTATATTAATGAGCATGTCAGCCATCTTATTTTCAAAAATCTTTGAAAAGTGTTTCAAAGATTTCTCTTTAGATATGCTTAAAAAGAGTCATATTTTGTTTCCTGTTTTTAAGTTTCCCGAGTCCAGTTAATCTTTACTTGTTTCAACCCTTTGGTGTAAAAGGTTTGAACCATTTAAGAACACATTTATGTAAAGCTGTATTTTTAAAACGCCATTACAAAGTTTTCTTTAATATTTTAGACCTAGGTTTTGAATATCACTTGAGAGTCTTCTAAAATTGTCAAAAAGGTTTCATCTAGGTCAATGCATGGCCCATATTACTTTTTATTTTTTATTTTTGCCAGCAAGAATCTTCCATGATAAATAAATCCTCTAAATCCTAACATCTTGATTCACAGCTACGCATACTTCTTTAAAAGTATAGATTATTTGCTATTTTACTCCTAGCTTATTTTTTTATGAAAATTTAAAATTCAACATGTATAACTGTGTGAAAATGAACTGACGTAACTCCATTATTGCAGATTAAATATTGATCTTGTAGCTATTTAAATAAGGTCTTGTTTTTACTGATATAAAAGTTTTTCATTATCTGCTCCTCTTTTAGGTAAATAAGCTAGCACCGGTTGATATAAAAACTGCTGAATTTGTTGGAGTAACTGAAAATATTCTGAGTAGAAAAGCAACTGGAAAACGTTGTAACAAGGTATTATTTACGCTTGGAAAATGACTTGCATAATATTTCAAAAAAAGTAACATATGAAAATCTTTGCTAACTTTTTGACAAAAGTCACTATTATTGGACTCCGGCTGTAAATGTCTCAACTCAAACATCCAGATTTTTGTTATGACACCCCATAATTACTATTGTCTATTTGTCTGTAAGTTTATAACATATTTTCTCTGTAACTGCCCACTAGTTTTTTTCTGAGATTTGGCAAATTTGTGGATATAGAAAAGTGACAATTTAAAACCCATATATACCAAAATACAATCATTTTAGGCCTGAAATCAACATTTGAGTTCATTTGGGCACCCAAATAGTTTAAAACTATGTTAATTCCCCTGTTTTATTAACTTTTATGACATTATTAATTATCAAGGGAAAGATTTTAACTCATTTTAACTGTCCCAATTAATGATGTATATAGTACAAAAATAATTGCAATACTAAATTTACAAACTTATTTGTTGAAAAATGATTTTAACGAAATTTTTAAATCTTTCGTTAACTGACGTGAAGTCTTTTTCTAAACTACCACTTTAAGATCTGATTTAAGATCAAACTACCAGTCTAGTGCTTGCTTTCTAAAGTTCCTCCACTCTTTTTCAATTTTTTTGTGTATTCATGGTTAATAAACGGATTAGCCTTTTCTTGATTTATTATCCGCTATACCAGAATTCAGATTTTTTTTTTTTTTACATGTTTAAAGGTTTAATTTTTGTTCATTTATTTTATAAATATATGTTTGACGTTGAATTTACTCCTAGTGTAATTGCAGTAATTTGGAGAATAAACATCACAATAATTCTTTTACAGGCTCAACTTGATGAATTCATCTACAAGCGTTTTTTCTTAGCACTTATAGTATTTCAGCTAATGAAAAAGAAAACAGTATTTGAAGTGTCTGAAATTTTTGATGTGCCACGTGGATTTGTTCAAAATATTCTTTCTTCAACTATTTCATTCACATCAATGTTAGTTCATTTTACAACTGTAAGTATTCTATACCCAGCTGGCATAAAATTTACCCTTGATGGAAAGTAACTTGGGTATTTTTTTTAAAAAGATTTACCAAAAAGAAAATAATGTTATAAAGATATGCCAATTTAACGGAAGTGGAAAGTAAACAATGAAAAAGATTTTAGCATCAATTATTTGGTAATGAATAGCTTTGGATAAACTAGGGTGGACTCCACTTTCAACTATTATAATTGGCTGTTCAGTGAAAATTAGAATAAATATAAAATACACAAGCCATTTTTAAGCTTAAAAACAACCTCTTTTAAATTTTATCAAAATCCATTTGCCAACTTTATTTCAATTTTGTTTTTGCATCAAGCTAAAAGGATTGTATGTAGAAAGAACATAGAATGCATCTTGTAACCCAAATGGTTACCTGAAAGTATCTGGTCTTTTTTTTTTTTTTTTTTTTTTTTTTCTCATTTTTATCAAATTTGGCATGAAATTTTAAGGACCATAGAAGACATCTTTTGAATCAAATGGCCATCTGCTAAAAATTATTTTAACACTTGTGCCATTTTGGACCCTCGCAAAAAAATGCTATAAATTCATATCTGTTTGTCAATGAAATTTTTCCGTCTAAAGGATAGGATGTTACATTATGATATGTAGGATGGTATGACCAAAAATGTCCTTAGTTAGCTAAAAACAGAACCTTTTTTGGATGTTAACAAAAATTGAATTTTTCTAATCCTACAAAATAGAGTGTCTGAAATTGATAATGATGTTACTGATTTTTCCAAGGGCATACCAAAATGACCAAAAAAATATTGAAAAAAATTCTCTAAGGGTTTTTCTAATTTTTCACTTGATATTAGTGAACATGTTTCTCAAGCATCCTACGAAAATTACTTGTAACTTTATACCCCAAAATTTAAAAAAAATTAAAACAAGTTATTCCTTTTTGGTATCTCTTGATAGGTGTAAACATCATGATTTTCTTTTTTATAAACTTTACAATGTTAATCTTTAATTAATTAGAATGAAAATTAAATTTTAGTTTTGTTTATTATCTATTTTGAAGATTTATGGTACTTATAACCTATGCCTCAAATGATTACACTTTTTACGATGTAAAAAAATATTTTTGGTACTTATTTATCATCAGCATTGCTCTTGTCAAATACATAACAGATATAGATACTAAGCTTAAATTGCTTCTGACACAGTACTGCATTTAGCTGATCTGAAACTGCAATTTGGTTGAAAGATTGATGGAGAAGGTAAATGCTGTCAATCCGTTGAATATTTTGGCTGCATTTTTTTCGACATTCAAGCTATTACACTATTATTATTATTATTATTATTATTATTATTATTATTATTAGTAACTTTACCACGTTTTCTACAATGATAAAAAAAAATGTGTTATGTATTCAGATTGATTGATGTCTTTGAGTGGAATTATGTATTTATTCATTATAAATTTATCAGTTTGTTAGAGATTTCTGTTTTTTTTTTTCATAAAATAAACTGTCTGGGAGTGCACTAAAGAGGTTGTTATAAAAAATATCTATAGGACAAATGTATACTTTCTGTAGAAGTGTGAGATTTCTTTTTTAAATAAAATTGATAAACCATTAAAGAAGTTTTGAATAGCATGTTTTAGAATGCGTTTCACAATAACTGACATTGGAAATCACCATATAAAAAAACTCTTAAGAATTTTTTGTCAGAAACGATAATTGAAAATGTTTGTAATAATAATAACAAAAATTATTACTGATAAGTGCCTTTCTACTAATTAACGTCGTGCAAGAAATATCGCAGATTGGAATGTTGATTACTTTGAATTGATGACTAATTGATAAATAGTCATACAAGATATTTTGATTTGATGACTAACGTCATGCAAGAAATTTTCATTTGATGACTAACGTCATACAAGAAATTTTCATTTGATAACTAACGTCATGCAAGAAATTTTCATTTGATGACTAACGTCATACAAGAAATTTTCATTTGATAACTAACATCATGCAAGAAATTTTTATTTGATGACTAACGTCATACAAGAAATTTTCAATTAATGAATAACGGCATGCAATAAATGCAATATATTGAAATGTTGTTTACAAAAAATTTTGCAAAAATCAAGGACAATGCAAAAATAACAGAAGTATTAAAGAATAACAGAAGTATTTACACTACAGATAGCAAGGTTATTGCTAGATTTATCCTCAAGTACTACTAAAATTATATATTAAAAGATATTTCATTACTCTATGTTCCATTGATTACTTTTTTTTGGTAAAGTACAATGATAACGCATGACAAGCTATCTTCGGTCAAACCCTGTTAGTCATAATCATCAAAACCATTATTAACCCTTAATTAACACTCTAATCACCCTACCTTTGTGAGACAATACAAGAAAAAAAAAATTAAACTAATCGCACATGTTATCTAAAGATTTACACAAAAATGAAGAACCATACAAGAAGTATAAAAGTATAACAATTTATTATTTATTTATTGTATTTTTTTCTTACGGCTCAATGAAGGAACAGGTTTATCGAAGTAAGGATGTATAACTATTTTATTTTGACTCACTAAATATTTTTGTTTAACTTATTTTTTTATTATTAATAAATTGATTGGATAAGATTTACTCAATTTCAAGAACAATGCAAAAAAATTAGAAGTACAACAAATCGATCTTTTTTGTTTTCTTGCACCTTGATAAAGGATAAGTCTACCATATCGACAAACTGAATAATTCTTGTTCAGGATTACAATGTTGAAATATAACGTTGATCTGTTAAAAAAATTGGATTACACAATTTTTACAGCCAAACTATTATGAAACTCATTATGCGAGCGGAGATCATACTTATTATTATTAGAACATAGAAAAGATATCCGCTACAGAATTTGAAATACCATATTTGTACTTGCGCATTTCTATGAAAGTAATATTAAATTCCTATGATAAATGATTACTGAATTATCATTTTTAAGTAACTCTATTTTTACTTTATTGTGCTCAAACCTAAAACCAGAAACTAATAGATAGCACTTGTCTTTGTTTAGTTTCATATAGTTATTTTCAAACCATTCGCCTGCAACTAAACTATCGTGTTCTAAATTTCTAAGTGCCTTATCCAAATCCTTATTGGACGGACACATGGAAAGTTGTACCGTCTGCATAATTACATACATCTGCCTCTTTAGTTATTATTAACAATTTATAAAATATATTGTTAATATAATATATTTAATTAAATATATATATATATACAATATATATATATTATATATATACATTATATATATATATATATGAAACAAAATTGGTCCTAAAG